>VUQG01023011.1:0-20525 GCA_015106755.1 Etia nguti | reverse complement strand
TTTTGTTTGAAGGAAAAAAAAAAAAAAAAAAAGAAGGGAGAGGTGCACTATCCAAAGAACATCGTCTCCAAAGTGAAACATTGTGGAGGGAGTATTATGATATGGGGGTGCTTCAGTGCATATGGAACTAGGAATCTCGTCAAGGTGAAAGAAATGAATGAATAAAGAAGGATATGTGAGATTTTGAAAGTAAACCACAAGTAGTCAGTAACAAAACTGGGTCTGTGTTGTTACTTTGTCTTCCAACACGACATAAACCCTAAACATGCATCAGGCCTGGTCAAGACTACCTCAACAAGACCAAAGAAAATGTTATTGACTGGACTGTCAAGCCCTTATTTGAATCCCATTAAAAATCTTCGAGGTGAACTAAAGACCAAGGTCCATGCCAGACCATCGAATCTGGAGGAGCTAGAGATTTGAATGGGCAGGAAACGTGTGTAGGACTTGTTGAAAACTACAATAGATGACTGCAGGCTGTTATCCAGCAAGAAGGATACACGAATGACTGTTAGCATCAGCTTATGAGTTTGACTCTGGTAGTTTTTGGTTTTTGTGAAATTTTGTTTCTGTGTGCAAAATAGTGTAAGCAAAATCAAACTAAGATGTTTGGAAAAACTGTTGCTTGCTCTGTTTAACAGCAATAATTCTGTTCTCATCTGTAACAGGTGGGGTGTTAAGGTGATATTTTTTTCTATCAAATATGCAGCTCACTCAGACCACACATCCATGTAATATTTAAGTATTTAACTGTATAACAGTCATCAACCTGACTGTTTAGAGCTGGTTGTGTGGCATTTCTTCAAACATCTCTGCTGTCTGAGCAACAGTGGATTTCAGACTTCCGCACAAGTCCTCCCTACAGCATGGCAAGTCGTTGTATTTTTTTATTTTTTATTTTTTTGGGGCTTGATTATAGCAACAGTCAGTGTGATGAGTCACTCTTACACGTTTCTCATGGTTTCTGTCAGACACACAAGTGATGGGGAAAGCCAGCACAGATGGGGAAATATTTGCCACACGTATAAAGGGCTTGTTATGCTTATGGCAACTATCATTGTCAGCATAGACTCCAGTGAAGTGCAGCCACACTTTGAACATTTAATTCTCTATAATTGCCAGTAAAATCAGTGTTTGTGCAGTGCTTTTTTTTCCTTTTCTTTTTTTTTCAAATTAAAAACTGAGTTGGTGAGATAACTTGTCTCCAGAACAGTCCTGTCTTTTAAGCTTAGCAACTTAAAAAAATGTAAGTATTTATAGCATGCTTCTGTGGTGTTTATTGACTATTCAAAGCACTTTACATCTCAAGCCACATTCACCCATTCACATAACACTTTATTCTGTGCATACAGGTTCTACCCACACACCGCTGGATATATCTGCAGCAGTTGCTGGGGCTCGAACTGCTGACCTTCCTGATTAGTGTATGACCCCCTTGAAATACTGAGCCACAGCCACCCACTAACATATAGCCTTGTGTAGTTGTGATCTACATGTCTATCTGTTAAGGTAACTGCATGGAGTTCTGACTCAGACTATAGTTGTTTCAAAGAACATAAATTGCTGAAAAAGTCATGGAAATTAGCATTTAGGTAGTATAAGTGATTATACTACTTAAATCAGCACCTGACTGCGTGTCTGCATATCCAGTCATAGCTGTTTCTTGCATCATGCAGTTATAAGTTCCATGGACTTCTCTGGAAGAGTAACACTACAATAAAAGACACATTTATGGAATGAAATTCATATGTCTGGCACAGCACAAGGTGAACAGATTGTCCCTTGACGTTGGATCTGTTGTTTGGAAATGCATTAGACTTAGCACAAGGTATGTTAACCAGGAGCAAATCATATGCAAAGAGTGCTGTAGAGCTGTGTCCTTGCTGCAAACAAACATAAATAACTCATTCATCCTCAAAAAAACCACACTTCAAACTGTAGTATAATTAATTCATAAAGTCCAAGAAAAACAATGCAATGATTGCTAACATGAATCGTCCAACATTTCATATCCACATTGAGCTCGCACAAAGATGCGCTGAAATCACCAATATGGCCACATTTCATTTGGCCAAAGATGTGTTTTCGCTAAACTGGATGAGCTTCAGGAAGACTGTCAGCATACTGGACAAAAGGGGGTCATCACCTTGTACTGTTGCTGTTCCAAAGTGGAAAAACCTGTGCTGTATGTAAAACGACACAGAGGAAACGGAGAGGGGTGTCATAGCTGTCGAGTACTTTGCTGCCAGTGTTATTCAGATCCATCATTCATGCACAATGAATGGAGTGAAAGAATTTACGTTTTGCTTTTAGGAGATGCACTTGGGTCATGTGAACAAACAACTTGTTTCTCTGCAAAGATTATTTTATAAAGATGAAATTACAGGAATGTAACATAGTGTAAAGGTGAAAATGGCGCCCTGTTGATTTAAATTTGTTTTTCTTTTTAATTATATTTTATTTTGATGCAAAGATTTGTACAAATGTGAAAGTAGAGTTCTGTGTGATTTTTTTTTTTTTTGTATTTTTGTATTTTTTGATTTAAAAGCAGTAAATCACAATTATGACAGATTATCATGATCTCAGTATTGATCAAAATTATGATAATCGTTTTAGCCATAATCTGTCTAATCAGCTTACTATGATGACTGTGACCTAAACTTGTGTCTCATGAATGTGGACCATGATTTCTATCCTAAAAAGGGAGAAGAGAGTAATTTTTTTTACTGACATTTATTCAACAGAGAACAGCCCAGATGATCTAGAGATGAGCTTACCTCATCTCAGGGTTAACAAACCTAGTTTTCACATTGAAATACATGTTAAAGTTTTAGCTGTGCAACAATATGTTGCCCCATTAGCAAATTTGGATGTGAACTTTTATATTTTATTTTTCACGCTCATACAGATACTTCACAATGTGTTGTCAGGAAATCTTGCATGCTATGACAAGGTTAAAGAATAATCATGAAACTGTGCTGTTAAAATGTGTAAGAACTGTGTAGTAAGCTCACCATCATTACTTTCATAGAAAAGGCTTTAAAGCTGAAGTTTATATGCAGTCAGAATAATGGCAAGGAGCACATGTCTAAAAGGGTCTTTCCCGCTGCTCTAGCTACTATCTCCCGCTGGGATTTTTGTCTCCAATGCAGGCAAAGCTTGGTTTTCCCACAGTGTTTAATAATGGGCTAACAGACAAAGGTCTTTTCTGTCCTGGATGCATGGTTGATACTTCCAAAAACTCAAATCCCTAATGTGTAAAATCTACCCTCGTCACTGGGATCCAATCCTCTGATAAGTGGCTGACTGATGATTGCATGCTGGAAGGTGGAGGATCATTTGTCTCTTTTGTGCAGTTCATGTTTGGGTATTCAGTGCAATAAAGTTGAAAGAAAGCCCCCCTGATTATATGATTATATGTAATAATCTCCCATTTTCAGATCAGCACAGTCAGATTAAGCAATCAGTCACCATTTCTTGCAGTGATCAGGCCAAGAGACTCGGCAGACTCCACAGTGGACCCCTACCTGTCATAGTTTACTGTTGTGGAAGTGCCAGGGACTGATCTCAGCGTTCCACCTGACAGTACTGAGATTCATCCTTTTACTGCTTTGCCATAGTTACACTTGAGCAGTGAAGCCACTTGGTGCTCTGTGTCCCTCTGGGTCAGTGCTCTGAGATGAGTTTGTTGAACCATGTTAGAAAAGGCAAGGCATTTGGGCGTGCTAGTTTTTTGGTGTAACCACTTGTTGCAAATTCTGTAAATTATGTTAAACTGTTTTAATTGCTTGCACCTTCACAATGACAGTTTCTGTGAGTCTTCATCATACATGTTTCTTATTTTTTTGTAACCTTTGCTCTTTGTTCACTTTGACAGTGGGTTGAGGGGGGTTGGGTGGGCCCAGTCTCTCTGTGGGACACTGCTGTTGCTTTGCCCTGTGACCTCCATAGTACAGCCAACCATAGCCTGCTTCAAAGGCAACACGCAGACAGCTTATGTTTGCATTCTTTGGAGCCATAACCCTCCCTTGGGCACTTTCTGCTATATCCCTCCGTCCCACCAAGTTCCACCCTGCAGAGCTAAAGAAAGTGGGCCTGAAAAAGGGACACAGTCCTGTCGTCTTCTGCACTTTACTTTTGAACTTTAGGTAAAACAAGTCTGTCTAACACTAATTTAGCAGTATAGATGCAGATCGGATTAAGAGCTGGTGGGTTCAACCAGGCTTTCCAAGGAATTGTAACACTCTACAGGGAGCGAGCTGCTCTGGTTGGCTGGCTCATGATCCTGTGTGGTGTGCTTGTGCCTTCGCCTTCTGTCCCATCTTTCATCAATACTCAAACCAAACAACCCACTGCCCACCACTTTTTTTTATAGTCATGAGTTAATCACACATTTAAACTAGTAATGTAGTATTGTTCTTGTCTCTTGCCATACTTCAAGTGCCTTTTCAGTGGCATTGCATAGCGATGCCACTGTGTTGTCTCTCAGCTTTTGTTTTGTGCAGTAAAAGTTAATGCCTTTTGTGTTATACTAACAGTCCAAATGCTTCTCACTTCACTTTTACTCACTGCAGCCATTCACTTGTTCAAACAATTGTAATGAAACCGAGGTAAAAAAACAAAACAAAACAAAACAAAAATAACTTGGCACGAGCAGCACAAACAGCATGTTTGTCGAGGCTGCCCTGGGTTGGTGGTGTTTGTGCCAGTGCAGTGTGTGTGTGTGTGTGTGTGTGTGTGTGTTTTTCAAAATCCCCTTTCTTTATAGCTTGGTTTTGTTAATTGTGCACTCAGTCATACAGAGTTTGAATGGCCCATTCCTTTACCTTATTTTGATATAAAAGAAATGCACAAGCTCGAGGAAAATTGCTTGAATAATAATTGGCAACACATAAAGCAATGATTCACTTGGCTGTTGTTCAAGAAGCATCTGCAGGAAGTGTTGTTTGTGTTATTATTTGATTGATATTGAGAGTTGAATGTACTTGACTTGTTTGAGGGTCTACTATTTATGAGCAGAAAACTGATAAACTGCAACAAGTTTGAGAGATTTTTCAAGCAAAAATGCCAAATGTTTTCTGCCTGACTTGTGTCACAGTAAACGAAATATATTAGCATTTTATTTTTTAATAATGAAAGTGGTTAAGTAGTTTAATATACTCGAGTTATTTATTTTTATTTTTTACAGGATTTTTATGGACAGAATGAATGACCTATAAAACTCCTCTTAGTTAAAACATTGTTTAATTGCAACAAAATTTTTAATGCTTGTCTGATCTGTAAAAATAAGAGCAGAAAAGCGAGTGTCCAAACAATGACTCTTGCTTTATGCAGGCGCTACAAAATGAATGAACGCTTGCATTTCTGAGCAGTTGACTGCAAGTGTCAGCTCAGCTGGGGTGGGGTGGGGGGGTCACAGCCAAGTTCTTGTGCTGACTCTTGTAGTAACAAGCAAAAGTCTGTGTAGCATTACACTGTGATATTTTTCTCTGGATCTTATCAAAGCAGGGGTAAGAATACTTTAAGGCTACAATTGTATTTGTGAGAAGTTCTTTTCCATCCAGCTCGATAATTGAAGGGCTCAGCGCATGAAGCTTGAGTAGTGAAATTTCCCTGGGCTACCATTTTGCATTCACTCTCATAAGAGCTATCCACTCTAACTATCCAATGTGGATAAAGAATGTCTTAGTTAATTGTTTTAATAGCCATCTTTACAACTCGACACCCTCCAATATTGCAAAACTGGGAGACTCAAAAGCTGTCTCATCTTCCCTGAGCAAAATTAGCCTTCCGTGACCTTCCTTCGCTATGCCCCTGTGACGTTCACGCTTGATTAGGCCTGCAAATGAAGTTTTCCTTCTTTTAGGGTAAGAAGTGCGACCTTGAGCCGAGAGACCTGTTAAGTCTTTATTGGATTGGCTGGACATACTAAGCTCAGAAGACGTCTCAAAAGAATTTAGTTGCAACCGCTGGACCTGCTTCACCAGCACTTGTTTCATATTTTCATGGCTCTTTTTGAGCCTCATGTCTGAACACATGGTAGCAGGTAGCAGCCAAATACTTCAGATCAAGACTCAGTACGTAAGATCATAAGACCCCCAATTAGTCATACTACTGAACTACCAATTTTGCTGTGTTTTCAAATGTGAGCAGTCACTGAAGATATTTTTGATATGAGAATTAAAGCAGTTAAATCAAATTCCATTAATGTTTTTATTTGAAATGCCAGTCACAAATTCTTCACTTAAGTAAAACAAAACATGTATTCCAGCTTTCTGCAATTATTTGCATGTATGTCCGCTGACAAATGAATTTCGGAAAGAGCTGGAATAACATGTGGCAGCATGTTCAGGAACCGTGATAGAGCCAGATGCTTTGTACGCTGGTGCACAGACCAAAGCTTTAGGCTTCCTAATTTACTTTCTGTTGCTATTTTCCCACATACAAATGAGTAGGACATTTTTTTTTCTAATTTCAGCAGCCTCTGCACTAATGAGCTTCTGCTCAAACTGGCAGGCCAAAAAGGATTTAAGCTTTGGCTAACTAGTCATGTACAGGCAGCTTTTTTTTTTCCCAATTATTACCACAAAATTAGGAAGGCATTTAACACACAACGGGGCAGCACAATAGCTGAGTGGTGAGCACTGTTGCCTCACAGCGAGAAGTTTTAAATCTGTTGGCCTTTCTGCATAGTTTGTTTTTACTCCCCACGAGTGGGACCCTTCTGGGGACTCTCATTTGCTGCAGTTCACCTAGCCTTCTTGTGGTAACAGAGTCCCAGATGAACGCTGCAAATCAGTGCTGGCTAGTGCGCGTTAGAGAGAGATCGAGACTCCATGAAGACTTGAGATTATTGGTGTTTTGACCACGTTTTAGTAGAAACACAATAAGATTGACTTGTAAAGATGACATTCCATAAATATATTCTTTGTTTGGTTTCATGAACTTTTGTGGATGCTCGTAATAATAAAGTTAAAATTCTGTCATTTGTAACGATTCATTAAAAGTCTTATCAGTTTTCTTCCAAAGACATTGAATGCCTGTGTTTTCTGCACTTTTATACTAGTGAGTATCAGTGTCAAGCTTAGAGACTTGTGAATTGTTATTTGCCTAGAAGTTTACTGAGTCCCGTTGTTGTCTTTTTGTTTTCTTCAATATTGTGGCATCTCATTATGAATACTGCACAAACAGAGGAAAGCTGGCTGCAGAAAGAGGAGTGAATTTACTGCATCTCTAGAGCTACACATGAAGAAGTGCAGCTGCATAAATAGGCTTGGCTTTACCATTACAGTACAGACATGTCTCCTCTCCTGCTTCTCTGCTGCCTCTATCTACTTTATATCTGTCCCCATGCCTGACTAGCATATTTGCTATTCAGCTCAGCTCTGACAGCCCTGTTAGCAGTGATGAATGTGATGGAGCCTGGCTCTTTCAACGTCATATCTTCAAGTGACTGTATGGATCTTATCTATAAGGGACACTGATAGTACTACCCAGGGAACAGCCTTGTTTGTGTGTAATGGTGTAATTAATTGATACTGCATGTATGGATGATCATAAATAGACAATTTGTTGACTGGGGTTTGTTTAATGGACCTTTTTGGTTTACTTTGAGCACATATACAAGACAGACAAACAGGGAACCATTCAGAAAAGCAGCTATAGAGTGCTGTTAGATTACCTTTTTATGAGTTCACTTGCAGTTTTGCAACACTGAAAGATTTTTGAACACTTACTAGTCATCATTTTTCTTCAGGGGGTAAGAACTAAGATTTGTGGTATTGGAATTAATGTTCATTTTGCTTTAATTCAGTGCTAAAGGGTTAGTGGATAATAATGGCAGTAGTTACAAATGGAACAGCTTTCAGCTTGTTTATGCCAGATGGTTAGTATTACCTTTTGACATTTTAATTATCATCAAAACCATGTTTGATTATCATGCTTTTATATAACTCTATAGACCCAAAGTCAACAGCATTCTCCCCCAGATGTAACTGCACAAGGAGTGTGGGTTTACTTTAAGTCTATAAAAATATGTTGGAGATTTTTACAGCCTTCTGAGAGCAAGAAGTGCAAAGTTTGGTTGTGTTCCTAGATTGTGTTGAGGAAGTCTTATGTTGTACATGGAGGAGGAAATGATTTCATTGTGTGCATACATCTAAGGGGATGAAATGGTATGCAACAGCACTATAAATAACCACATTCATGTTTAATGACAGCTGCTCTGGAATTGTCAAAGAACCTTGCCAATGTCCCACAATTGGTACTTTTGTTTTTTTCTTTTATGTAAACCTGACTGTTGTAAGATTTCCCCACACACATTCAACCAGTTACCCTAACTGAGTTTGAAAAAGCAAAAACAAGCATACACACGCCTTGATCATTTTAATGAATTTTAATCTAACTTGCAAATATACCAGTTTGGCTCATGTCTCTCATTCGCAATAAAATTAAAAGTAATGTCATCGTACATGTCATGTGTTTATACATAACTTGTCTTGGTGTTAAAATACACAGTGAGAGAAGGAGACATTGCGGACACACTGCAGATACTCTGCTTCTGAAATGCTTCCAGTAGACATTTGGACCATGACAGAAGTGTTATAGCCACGCACATGGACGTTCTGGGTTACAAACTGAGTTACAACACGAAAGACTTCTGAACAGTGTCAACAGGACCGGCATGGCCTTGCTGTGCAGTCTGTAAAGCTCGAACACTACATTCCTCAATCCCTGTAATTAAAAACCAACATTACAATTTCCCTTATTCAGTTTTTAAATATTTCTGGACCACTATAGGCGCATATATCATGTGCGAATGAACTAAAAGAGATTTAAATTGCCTGAAAGCGACAGAAGAAAATTGAGCAGAAATATCCACGAGCAATTGCATTCAAGGCAGAGAAAGCAGAAGATTGGCAGGACATTGCAGCCTTGACAGGGGTAATAATTTGCTTGTTGAGGCCAGTTAAAGGTAAACCTGCAGGATACGGTAAAGTCAAGGTCAGCTCGAAAGAGACATTTTTAAAAATCACCTCAGGGCTTTTACTTTGCCTCTGAACAGCTTTTTTCTTCATTGCCACACATGTTCAACCTTGTTGCTGGATGACTTGCAGTCTCTTGACATTTCTGTCAAATTCTTTAGCTGTGTGAGCCAATGTGCTTTACATATTAAATCTCACCGACTTGACCGTCTTAACTCTCTCTTTGGGTCTCAAACAACTTTGTTCCCTTAAAATTTCAAACTGGGATTTTGCATATATTCCTGAAAGAAAGCCCTTTTTATTGGCAACAACCTATTTTTACTGTGACTGAAGGAAAGGCATATTGCAGGAGACGTGTTATTATGCTTAATCTAATCTCCTCCCAAAGCGATGGCAATTCTCTCAATGCAACAGGGTGCTGTTATTAAATCAACATATTTGTCTTAGAGCGAATCAAGAAGCATGCTGTGCACATTCATGTCTTCAAAGATTTCCAGAAGGATGTAACTATTTCTGTAATTATTCAGGCATCTAGTAATCATTTCATCATTTTAATTATTTTTAAACAAACGGCGCTACCAGGCCTTAGATTTATTAATTATTTAACTTTACTTTGCATTTGTATATTACTTAAATTGAGACTATTTTACTTGAGTGTGTCTGATGACCTGGAACATTTGGTGTCCCATTTCCCCATTTTTAGTTTCTATTTCTGTCTCTCGCTTTCTCGTCTTTTCAGTCAGAAGTCTTGACATTTTAAGAGCAAGACGCTCTGATTGAGGAATAATGATATATGCATATTCAGAACAGAGAGAGGAGAAGAATAACCTCTGCCTCCCTCCCCCCCGAGAGGGTCTTTGTTCTCCTGTCTTTATTTTTTCATCCTGTCATATCTTCTGGAGATTGAGCGATATATACCATCAAAGCCTTTTTGAAACTTCCCACTCTCTCCCAAAATCCTTTTGATTTCCGACAGCACGAGCTGCTTAATATTCCAAACTAGTCGGTGGCCTTTTCAGAGAACTAACAAGGTTCTGAAGATGCAAGTCTTGTCTTCATGTGAAAGGCAGCTGGGGCACAGCCCTCCTCTTTTACAGAGCTCACACCGAGGTGTCTGTGCTGCGAACAAGTTCAGAGCTGTTCGTCAGATACACAGAGCCCAGAAGGGAATGTTCTCATGTGATTTGTCTTTATACCACATATCAGAAATCTACAAAGAGTCTGTAAAATGACCTGAAGACTGTAAGTAAGAGCTTTGCCATCCTACAACTACAGCCTGCATGCTAACTATGGCTATTCGCTATGGCATTGTAGGTGCATCTGTCTGTCATCTCTCTCTCTATTTAGACCTGAATAATTAATAACTGGAAGGTGTTGTTAGCTGCAATCTTGCTTCTTTTTTTTTCCTAAATCAAGATAAAACTGAATAGGTCGATTCTAAGTAAGCAGCGCTATCTGCAGTGACCTCTCATGGACACAATAACAGTTCAATTGTTGTACATACTGAGATAATGAAGTCCCTGAGCCGTGTTGATTGCTGCTGCTTAACGTTGTTTGTGTATTTTTACTTTCTCATTCCCCAACGTATCGCTGGCATCTAATGGTCCGCTCTTCCTATAACCAGCGTTTGCCTGCTAGCATGAAAAACGGGGTTTTCTACAGTCCTGACAGGCAGCAAGGGTATTTGCTGTGCTTTTAAAAACTTCCCAACTCTTATTTACTTTCATCTTGGCTTCCTATTGCAAGCTTGCTTTTTGCTGCCTCCCACTCTGAGACTTATCCTCTCATCCTGTTTTCTTCAGTTTAGAGTTGGAACGCAAAGCAGGAGTGGCTCTCAGAGTTTTCCAAGTATCTGTTTTGTATGGCTTGCGCAGTGACTCCACCTTCCTCCCCAGAGCCTGCCTGTTCTTGTTGCCTCAACCTTTAACTGTGTCACTCTGACATTCCCACGACTGAATGCAAAAAGTATCTCAGAGTGTAGGTGTATTTAAAGGGTAAGTACCTCATGACGCTCCAGGGGAAATCTAGAAGTATGGAGATTTTTGGGGGGGATTCACAAATGGAAAATTGTTTCTGCATGAGAAAAGGGAGAGAGCAAACAGTGGAGAACAGCTGCACCCAATCTGGGAGTAAGCTGGTGCAACAAAGCTGCATTTCTTCACAAGCACAAAAAAGGGAGTTACACAGCCCATAAATGTATGCAAAGCAGCACTAAATAACATCAGATTTTACTATCTATATCCCTAAACACTTGTGACAACCACGACGCATCTCTCAGCATGTGACGAAGGCCTTCTGAAACCCTCTTTGTTTGCTAAATCCAGTATGAAAATTACCCTAATGTTCTGAGAGTTGGGAGACGTTGGCATGGGACTGGTGCTTTGGGAGAATACGGCTAACACGGGTGACTAGCATGGGCCTCCAGGATTGTATAGAAAAGCCCTTCAAGTAAAGATGCAGATTTTTTTTTTTTTTCTTCCAAGTAATAGAAGTTTAAAGAAACAAGTAAAATCACTCTCTTCTGTTATAGCAGACCATATAAGGATGTACACAGTCTTATTTTTTTTTTCAGTTATCTTTTCAAGGAGTGTTTTTTATATAACAGGTTATAGTGTAAATTTGCCTGAAAACAGAAACTTTTGACTCCAGTCCAACCCCAGATTAAATCATCTGGAGTATTTCTTTGAAAACATGTATTGCAGAGTGGTTCAGACTATTATTTATTTTTGGGATATAGATGTGTCTCCCAAGCAATTCATTTAGATTATACTATGCAGACTATTTTTATCCACTGACCTTGGCATCAGCTCATATTGATTTTATTTATTTATTTTTTTAAACTGTGCATCAGAATACTTCAGGCTTGTATGTGTGTGTTTGTGTGTATATGCGGGCAAAATGAAGCAGATTATTTGTATGATAAGCAATCGCATTTAATCAGTTCGCTCTCCAGCTCTGCAAGCAGAAATCTCAGCTAATTGAGCGCTTCACTTTGCAGACGCAGAATTCTTGGATATTGCTCTGGGCATCAGATGGTCAATGATGGCTGGCTCCGTGGTGGCGTCCGTGGTGCGATCATTCAATGTTTGGCCAGCCATTGACTCCCCAAAGAAAATGAATGTATTTATGAATGCCCAACAGATGGGTCTCCATCTCTCTCTCTTTCTTTTTTTTTTTCTTTTTCACCCTCACAAGTCATGATAGATGGCTGCATGTGTGGTGGCGCCAGCAAATGAGTAGCGACTTGAGTAATTAATGGCCTAATATCATTCTCAGTCAAACCATCATAAAAGAAATATCCTCAGGCTAATGTTCAAAATGTATTCACAGGAGACGGCCATAAAGTTGATGTCCGTGATTCATATGCAAGGTGTCAGCCCCTTGCTTAGGAAAGGTCGATTGAATGGGTCAGTATGTAAAGGCTGTGAAAATGGTGTCAGCACAGAGCAAAGCTTGGACTTGCTAAACCGTCTTAAAGAGGAGTTGGAGTGCTGCTCAGCTTCCTCTGCTCTTGATTACACATCCTAAAGAGATTATATATATTTTTAGAACTCATACTGATTGAGTGTTAAACTTCTTAGAAATTCAAATATTGGTGTTTCTTGAATTATATCTCTTTCCTTCCTTCAGTCTGTTCTCTTACATAGTGAGTAGTTTATAGCATGGCAGCAGTGCTCCTGAGTAATGTGTGCAAATATCAAAGCATCTTTAACTTGTTTTTTTATATATATATATATAGCCATAGCCGCAATCACAGAAACGTATACTGAAAAAAACAAATGTTTCATAAACTCATTCATCAAGTCCGTCAAACCCTGTTGTATAAGATCTGTGCATACACAGGATTTTCCCCTAGGAAAATCGGTCACTAGTGTTAGTAATCAATCACCCCCTGAGCCCAATCAGACAGATCTAGAGTATTTAATCTCTCAGTGTAGTAGTCTCCTCACTCAGTTGTTAAATGCATGACCTTTACTGTTGATGCAGTGCCACAGATCATTTTCCTTGAAGCTCAGTATGCTTCATATTATGTTTTAATTAATGTCATCTGATGTAAGTGGAGTTTTTTTTCCTCCAGCCAGGCCTTTTTTGCCACATTCATAAAACCATCTGAAAAGGAGAGATAAGGTTTATACACTCTTAAAACACCACAAAGACACCTCTGAGCTCAAGTTTAAACTGTGCTTTTGGTTCCATTTGATGCTTGAAACACATGTTTGTTTGTTTTTTTTTAAGAAACTGGTTATCCACTTTGGACAAAAAGGTTGAGGAGAAGAGATGGAGAAACATAATGGCACCTTCACAGTCATCTTGAAGCATTTAGTACAAGCGCGCATGTGCGTGTGTGGTTGTCCATGTGGGTTATGGTGCATGTGCACTGGGCCAGCTACAAATATGCAAGGCGACACTATATCCAGATGTTTAGAGAGAGATGTATAGAATGAAATGCTGGCATGGCTGTTGCAGGATTAGCTCTGGGAAAAATGAGTTGCTCCAGGCTGATGTCTACTCTCATTTCTTACCATCTGCCTGCAGCACACCTGCCTCTAAAAACATGAGTATCCTCATAAAATAGCCAGAGAATATTGATCAAGACTGCTGACATTTCTGTCTCCTTTTCACTCAGGCTCTATGGCAGTATGCTTTCTTTCAGACGAAAGGCCACAAACGCACGTCCTGTCCTCCTTTGATGTCTTAAGAGTGTCATTGAAGTACTTCATTAACGTATTATTTTTTTTGTTTCTTAGCCAGGATACATCTTGTATGGCAGCTTGTTATAGACCAGCTGTAGCACGAATAGATAGAATTGTGGCACAACAAGTCCTCAGTATAATCAATGACGAAAGCTAAAGAGGAATAAAAGCAAAAATATACTTGCTACTAGTTTGAGAGGAGTGGCAGCCATCAGATGGTTTTGCTTAGAAAGGTTCCTGACCGAGTGGTCTAGAAGGATCTACGTCAGATACCTCAAGATCACTGGGACAATTTTACCCTTGTGTAACTGGATACCATTATATTTTAAAATATTGTAATTATTGGGGATTTGTCAGTTTCAGATTGTTAGTGGCCTTGTCGTTCTGCTTCTGTCAAATTGCAGCTGGCCGTGCAGTGACAGAGTGAAGCTCTGCTGGTTTAATTTCTTCAATATCTAATTAATTGCTCTGTCAATAAGCACTTTTCATAAAAAAGATCAATATATTCTCTTTGACGTAGCGATTTAGTACCTTCTTTAATTTAATAGCTTGCCACTACAGCAGCTAGAAATAAACTAGTAAGATTAATTGTAGAGTGAAGTATCCATGTAACTGCATATTTGAACTGATAGATCGGTGTACATTAGTGACCCTGCAATAGCTGCAATTACAAATATGCATCGGTTTTCTTATCTTAATTTATTGTGCATCTGTGTCCGCAGCATTGATTTAAAGTTATAATTTGCCACATTGAGGGGGAAAAAAAATAAATAAATAAAAGTTACACTGGCTAATTTTGCTGCTCTGTGAAAAGGTGGTATTGAAAAGCTGCTTAGGAGCAATCAGTCATAATTTACCCCAGGAAGCATTCAGCCAGTTAAAGGATTTCATTTGAGCGATGTAGAGCCTGCTTAAACCAGTGCACAGGAGGAATTCATTCTTCTCTACTATCAGCTAATGCTAACTGAACCTTTCCCATTCAAATGTGAGTATTTTTATCTGCGTGAAGTGGGCCTGTAACCAACAGCTGTCTAGTGCGTTTCACTTGGTGCATTTTTGGGCTTCATGTGACCCTCAATAGCAATAAACAGATTTTGGGAAATGAATTTCAAAAAAATGTTTGAGTAACACAAGGTCTGCTTATGAGGCTGTGGGTTTTTTGGCTACATTAATGACAAATTATTAGAATTGAGTGAAGACCTCAGTTCAAATAAAAGCAATTCAGTTATATTAATAAAAAAAGCAGTAAATCCCATGAAATCTGTCAGCTTGCATTTAACATGTAAAAAAGATGTTTCTCTGTGGTTTATTTTACTCTTTTACACACCTACACATACATCGTCCTCATCATGTATGCAAAATAAAACATTTTAAGGTAAACTTTGAGAAACAATACTGACTTTTCATGTTTTGTGTCTCATTTGTTGGTGTTACAGATACTGCAGACAGAAAGTACCAGAAGAGCGAGCCGGGACAGGACGCTGGGTGAAGTTCGACAGGATGTTCATCCAGTTGTTTATCTCTTTCTAAATGAATAGAAGAGGTTAGTATCAATGTCCTTACAGATGTCACTGTCAAGATTTGGAGTAAGATAGCTATATTTGTGGTCCAGCAAGTACAGACGGAGGAGAGATTGTTCTTTAAATGACATTTTGTGTAAATGTTTGATTCATGCACACTCCTTGACTGTGACAACTTTTAACATTGTCGATATTAAAAAAAATAAAAAAATAAATTAACCAACACACTCGATGTGCACTAAAACCTCTTCCACATGCAGATTGGTGCTTAACTGCATTACATGGGCAAATTAAATCTGCTCTTATATCCACTGTGAAAAATGGCCTGGTCTCGCTTGTATGATGAAATTATTAGGCATATCTATTACAAGTCCCTTTAAGCGCTGCATTTCGCTTCTGAAACATTTTTGATAGCATAGGGAAAGACAGAGCTCTTGGAACTAACTGTTCATTTCCTTGCGTAACAGGTAATTGTGCATCTGTGTGAGGAGAAAGTGCTGGCCTTGAGATATTGAAACACACCCCCATGCAGCCCTGCTTTAAGCGCTAGATAATCGCACAGCATTTAAATCCACGGCTGATGTTTGAGGCTGTAACTTGTATCACATTGTAGTGCTGCGTAAGATGTTTTTGTATATTTTTTAAAATTTAGACCAATTAAGCAGTGTTTCTCTTTTTTCTCTCTTATTTTTGGTGAAATTTAATTTTAACTTTAATTTAAATTTATGTAATTACATACATTTTTTGCATCTGCTTTTGCTTGGTAAGGTAAAAGATGTTAAAAGTTATTTGTACCTTTTTCCAGGAACAGAGCGCTTTATATTCAGTTGTTTCAGCGAGAGCCAATCCTGTTAATTACAGCAGTTTTAGGGAATTTGTAGTTTATTAAGTTATTGTTATTATTAATATTATTGTTATGAAAATAATATTTTGTGTTGAAGAAAAGTAGTAGTTATAAGTCAGTAATAGAACAGAAGAGAAAAAGTAAAGTAGATTTTTTGTTTTTGTGTGCTGGTAATTATAGTTCTGAGAAGGCGAAAATGACAGTTGGCGATCAGCAGGTTACACTTCAATCAGTGCAGCTGTTCTTAATATAAGCCATACAATCCCAGTTATTTGTACTCAAAGAAGAAGACCACTAAATAACAGGATAAAATGACAGATTAAATGAACTAAATGATCTTTTTTTTAAAAAAAATGCTGGCGATGTTCAGGCAATGATTTATTTTTTACTTTGAGTTGAAATTTTACTCCTATCAGCTGGCATTTACTTGACCCCAATAATCTGCTTCAACTGTACACCATAGGTTAGACTTCATTCCCTTATTTTAGATCCCTTTGCTTCTCTGTGTTTAGTAAACCTGGATTTGTTTCTATGGTATTGTAGCACCAGGCATGACCCTATGTTTTTCTCGTCTCCCCTCCATTTGATTAAGAGTTGGCTAAAACTCTCAGCAGACCTCAGTTATAAGCTTTTTAGTAATGACCTGCTTAATCCGCCAAGCAGAGATTAAACACACAGGCGCATTAACTTCAAAGCAGTGCACTCACTTTTCCGCTGCCTCCAAACAAAACTGAATAATTTTGCGTGATGAGGGTTTCAAGGTTTCTCATGTCTGTTTAGGACCGATAGCTGCAATCTACTATTACTGAGTATCTGCTATTTGAGGTGACAGTGATAGGAATACCTTTTCTGGACAGACATAGATATAGGTTTAGGTGAAATGAAGTTTTGTACTGAAGTGACTTCATACTTCTACTTCCTTAAATATTGTCATTCGTAGTACTGGAAAAAAAAATACTCGCTTTAAATCAAGCTGTAGACTGTATATAAAGGATGGTGCTGAGCTTGAGGATTTCACCAACCGACTGGGGTCACCATGGAAGCTACCTGGGTATTCTCACATTGGATGCAGTCTGACATAACGCAGACTTTGCACTAGGGAGTTGGCATGTTAAAGGCTGTTTAATGTCTTATCCGACTGAGTCACTCATTTGGATTCTCACATGCACCTTTACATTTGTGGTAGCATGATGAGGGCTTTGACCTCGTAGAAGTTTAACCTGTCTTAAATATACGATTAATTACATTGCTGATAGAGTATTTACATTTCCTGGTGACAGATTGTTTTATGTTTGCTAATCCTCGGAATAGTTTCTCATGACATTATAATGTATAATGGATTTTGCATGCAGAGTATAGACTGTGCCTCCTATAACGGGAGTAAAAAGGAGATACAAGTAGTTCTGCTGCATGCTCAGCGGTTCACGGATAAAGACGTAAGTTGTTTATTTTTCCTGTCAGTTGTTGCCTTGAATTGTTCTGTTGCCTACGCTATCATAATCAGGCTTAAAAACACATCCAGAGTGTACACACATATATATACAGACACACACACACACACACACACACAAACTCCATCACATCTCTGCAGGAGCTAACATGCCTCAGAGCTTCAGCATAAGCTGATAATTTACAGGCAGTCTCAAACCCCTGCCTTACTTTACCCCTGGAGGAAGGCAGTGAAATGCCAGGAGTTTAGTTGAGGCTACAAAAACCTGCACCTCACGCATTCTGGGCTTCTGCTCCAATAGCTCCCCAAGGATATCTCACGAGCACTCAAGCTTTTATTGCTGTGATGACTGCTTGTGACTGTTACCCCTGGAGCTGGAGAAGAAAAACAACTCCATTCACCCATCCGTAAGCCCAGCGCCACAACAGTTTTCACTCGGTGTAAAGGTTGTACATTCTGCACTGGGGACCTGGACTGAGATTTGTAGCTAGTTTAAATTGAAGTCCCCATTCAAGAGATGATGATTTTTATGGGGGTCTTAAAAAACACCCACCTAATCCTCTGTCATTATTAGCAAACAAAACTGCAGTATTAAGTACCTGGTAAAATTTCCTTACTCTTGTTACTGTAAAGCTTGGTGATAAAGGACTGTAAAGGATATACTGGTGTTTGTTTAACAAAATAAGGCCTCAGTCACATTTAGAGATTAATCATGTGTTTATAATCCAGCACAGCTCAAAGGTAGATTTTCAAGCCTCTGATCTGCATTAGCAGCAGAGAATCTGTGTGTTGTTAGACATATGAGTGCCCCGGGACCTCAGGGACTCATGACTGTGAGTTTGCTAGACCTGTGTATTTGTGAAGCAGATGTTTTCTCAGGCTGCTACAGTGACAACTGTCAGCGGTATCATTTAGGAGTTTTCAGTTGGGTGTAAAGTTTAGTTTAGCAAAGTCAGATGTGATTTACCAGAAGCTTTTCATTTTACATGTAGTTGCGTATACAGTGGCTTTTTATAATACTCTAATTAACAATAACAACAGAATAATATTAATTATACTGGTATGTTAATGTGTGGTTTGTCAGTCTTTGACTCCGTTTAAAAAAAAATAAAATAAAATAAATAAAAAATAGGAAAGAGTGAAAAACATCAGTGGGCCATGATTGTATCAGAGATTTCTGTAAGGTTTCTTGAGGTTTTGTGGCACCAACAGAAAACTCTGCAAGTGAAAAAATAAAAGTGCTAATGCCTGACACTGAAAAAGCTGGAGTGTTTGACACATTTGTCAGAAAAAAGACTAAAATGATTCAGTTAATTATATTCTTGCACTCAAGTGCAGAGAGTTGCAGATTCACTGCTCGGTCTGTACCACGTTTGCTCACATTTGTATTGCAGGGGGCTGTTGGTACATTCATTGGGTGCTGTGTTTGTGATTCCAACATTCTTCTAGTCTTGTTGAGTGAAGGGAAAATTACTTTGAAAAACCACAGGGTTTTGTTCTTGGTATTGTTGGCATGAGGGATACAGATTGAAATAAGAGTTGATGTGGGCAAAAATACAAACATAATTTCAAAAACAATTTACCTTTGCAAGTTAATAGTGCCATCATATTATACTATAGAATATAGAAAAGTCTTCACCTGTACTTACAGCCACTACTCATTTTCCATAGCCAGAACACTGGGATGCTGTAAGCTGAAAAGCTGCTTTTGTTTTCCAGTGGCTTTCTCCCTAATCTGTCAGGCATGGAAGACTTTTATCCTCCAACAGGATTGTCTTTCACCTGCTGTCCAGCTGTATCTGCCTGTTGTAAAGATATTTTTTAGTGTCGTGTACAGTGTAGTTTTCTTCCAGATCAAAACGGTGTTATCACCAAAGGGAGTGCATCTATGCAAAACCTCCGGAGCTTATCCGATAACCAGTGGATTACACAGATGTGTATCATAGAAACAAGTCCTCAGAACGGCTTTTGCTGATCTTCCACCTCCATGCCCTGTGCATGATAAACTAAGTAACAAATGCTGCTTTTTTTAATCATTACTATAATATCTTTAAGGTAATGGGAAGACTGCTTTTATAAACAAACTCCATCAAATAGAATCGATGGAGTTTATAGTGCTGAATTTACTCAGCTGTCCCCCGTTGTTGTCATTCATGAATACCATACAACTACTGCCTGTTCTGCTCTGTCATGGCAGCCATTCATTTACATTAATTCATATGGAAGATATAAACACGAGTCTTTTCAATGATAATAAAAAAAAACTGCTGTCTTTTGTTTATTTGTTTCTTTTTTCTGATGAAAACAGATTGCTGGTAGATAGAAGTGAATTTGGGTCAAAATACACCAGAGACAATGCAGCTACTGTCTGCATAACGAAGTGTTGTTTTTGCCTTGTAATTAACATAGCAACAGAGATGATTTGCAAAGAAGTTCATTTGTGGAAACGGAGTCGAGGGAACAATAAATCAAACTAATTGTTTTTGTGTGTCAACTTGGTTTACATACTGTAATACCGACAGTTCACATTTTTCATTTGGACAGTGTATTCCAATAAATATAAAGCTTCTTTTGACTAAACTACACTATACACTGTGCAATTTTTTTTTTCTTTTCAGTCGCGTTATTCAGCTCCTGCTCGAACTGTACGATTGAATCACAGAGGTTAGAAGTTCGTAGGTCACGATGCAGGGTCTCACACTATACGGCCCGATGCTCTGATGCGACCTGAGTGCTCACACTGTGCGTCCGTAACATGAAGCTTATAACACAAAATCTGTCTCTCGCTCTCCCTCTCTCTCCGTCTTTCTCCCTCTCTCACACACTCGCACACACACACACACACACACTACCACCAAAGTTCTACAAGTTGGGCCTCCATCGCTTGTGTCCAGATCACATGCTGCACTGCCATGCTGCTCCGTCTTTTTCATTTCCGTTTCTGTGTTTGCGCATGCACAGTGTGAGAGGTTGCGTTAAATCGGCTCGTGGCACTGCTTCAACAGTGCGATACCCTCACAAGGGGCGACCAGG
>VUQG01023010.1:26512-43881 GCA_015106755.1 Etia nguti | reverse complement strand
TGCTCCGACAATCCATCAAGCGGTGCGGCTTCGTAGCTTACCAAAGTCGTATTAAAACTAGTGCTGTCGGCGTTAATCTCGTTAAAATGACGTTAACACCATAACAGCGTTAACACGGCAAAGCTCCGTTAGCGAGTTAACGTGGATCGCCCCGTGCGTGGGGCTGGACGGCGCTAACGCGTTGACACCGTGCAGCCCCAGGTTTTTCGGCCCGCTTGCATGTTCTGCCAAAAATTGTGCTTTGGTGGGTATCTGACGGACGAAAACCAAACCAGTTCCACACCACTGAAGTTGGCACCATTTTTACAAACCAATTCTGGTTCATCTGTTTCATTCAACGATCCGCTTTCACCCTTCTCATTCTCCTTCGCCACCATGCTTTTTCCGCCATGTGCGTATGAAAACAAAGGCACTGCGCATGCGCGTTTTACCCATATTCTATCGCGATATTTCATTTTCTTATCATTGCCTAACATTATACCGGTATTACCGTGAACAGTATGACATGGCCCAGCCCTAGAATGCATAGAATAAAACAGTGTGTGAATGTGTGGGGGACAGTGGCTTGTACTGCAAACACAAGGCCAAGAAAAAAATGAATACATTTTTTGCTAGCGTATTCAGTGCCTGACTTAGCAACAACGTCTACCTTATCATCCAAAAAATATTAAAAACATCTGTATATATCACACTCACCATGGGCCTGCAATTTCATTTATGAACTGCAGTTTCTTTCAAGTCACTTCTCTGTGCAAATATTTATGTGCAAAGAGTTAGACAGGATAGGGAAGTCGTATTTATTTATTATTTTTTGAATAAGTAAAATAATCATTTCATTTCATTAGTTAATCTAACTTACGAGGGCAAACAAAGAGGCAAACAGATGTAAACCAGACAAATGTCCCAAAATGGGTCAGCTCTTTTAAATAGATTACCTTCTCTGCAGTAAAAACGATGTGGTGAGGATAGATTTTATAACTGTCCATCTTATGTTTGGTAAGAACATTTAAAACAAGTGTGCATCATTAATCTAAGCAGTGAATTACTGAACACGTAGATTATGAAAAAAGAGGTCATATCCAGCAAATCCAGTTTTTGTTTGGATACTCATGACTGTGCATGCCTGCCCAGAGACAATTTCTCACTCTCCGCACCAACTAAGATCTTGCAGTTTTGTTTTACACCTCACTGTATTCTTGGGGAGCTTTTCATTTGTGTGACTCATGCTTTAACTAAATACATTTCAGTCAAATGAAAGTAGCATTAAGGTGAAGCAAAAAGATGTAGCAATAAAGCAAATTACAATGTTTTGTAGTAGCCACACAGACAAATGGCAGCATTATCAGTATATTTTTGATGTTTTCATTTCCTAGGTTTTCTGATTTTTACCTCATTTTTTTAATAAACCACCATTGCCAAGCCAGAGTGACCAGGCAGTTCTTTAAATTGGTTCCGCTTGAGACTGGTTGAAGTTGGGATTATGTCAGTAGGGATTTTATGAGAAATCTGTCCAATTTTTGTATGCAGACAAGACATGAATAAATAATAGCTAAGAACAGAACTGACATTTATGTTATAGCTTACTGTAGATGTGCTGTATCATCAATTTCAGTGCATAGAATAGAGATTATCTCTTACTTCAGTGAGTACTATCGGTATTCTGCAGACAGATGAATGAGATCTCCATATCCCCAGTGTGTTTGCCATATTGCATTCTGGTTGAGTATATTAGATTTCAGAGGACATATTTGTTTAGGCGTTTCATTAACTCAAGGTGAGCTGCTGCTAATGCTATTGAAAAGCAGAGGGACTGAATTGGTTTCTTATCAGGTGAACTGGCTGATTGTGTGAGGGAACCCGTGTGGGGTGGCGGTGGGGGTGGCGTGTAACCGGGTGCAGCCTTTTCATATGGTCTAGAGAAGATTTATGACTTAATTATGGTCCAAATTGCTCAGGTCCACTGTAACCAGGCTACCAAGTCCTCTGCTGCTCCACTGGGCCATGGTGTGAAAAGCACTGGTACAGAGCCTGGTGGGACCACCAGAATGTGTCAGTGCATCAAAAAACCAAATGTGGCTACTACACTGTTAACTTGAGGGCAGTGAAACCCGTTACAAAAAGATACATTCTTTTTGGGCCACTGGTATATTCATGGCAATGACATGGCTTACTGACTGATTGACTGCCTTTGTTTAATACAGTGGCATTTTTATCGATGACACTTGCAACTTAACATTATTAAAAAGCGATTCTGTTTGAAAAGCCTTATGTGTGCTTCATTCACCATATAGTATCATAAAAAGTTATAATACATCCTCGTGCATGTGTGGTTCACATTACTAACAGACCAAGGAAAGAAAAAAAACAAACCAACTTGAGACAGAAAATATTGAGACATTTTCACAGTGGAGCAGCAGCTCAGTATCAGCAAAATGCCAGAGATGCAAGCTGAAAAATAGAAAATAAACTGAGAGTCAGACAGGGACCACCAGTATACATGCCGCGCAGTGTGACAGTGACAGAAGGTGTTGAGAAGGGCACATATGGTGGGTGCCAGTGTAGGTCAGCCAGGCAGACAGACAGGAGGCCTCAGCATGCACCTGGACCTCAGTACTGACAGAGCCTTGAGAGAAGGCTGTTCTGGTAGTAAGCCAGCCACCCATACATAAACCACATTCATGTGCTTGTTGATACTGAGCCAAAAGGAGGAACTTGGGGTTCAATGTATTGCCCAAGGACACTTCAGCATGTTGAGAAGCCACGGATCGAACTGCCAACCCTGCGATTATTGGAAACCCGCTCTACCTGAGCCACAGCTACAGGCTTTAAATAAGCAATATGAATTTAATTATGACTCCCCAGAAGAGAATTAGCACATGGATTCTCTAAATTAGTTAGTTAATTGATTTTATTCATAAATCTTTCAGTAGTCATTTGAATTTTTTTTTTTCCGGGGTAGATTTTATGGATCTTTTCCCTCTCATTTGCATTTATACAGGAAAGCAGAACAGAAAAAACACTTCAGCTGTATATGCATCTTGGTGAAAAGGCCATGATCTTTTGGTCTGTGGGCTGTAAAAGTGAGTGTAACGTGAATACATTATTCATTAACATTGAGTGTATTAGCAATACACTGAGGTGCCTAAATAACTGAGCGTGCTTGAATGCAGTCATTTATTTACTTTTTACATTCAAGAGCATGAAGCGCTGATAATTAAAAAAGATAATAAATAAAGGTCATGAAGCAAAAAGGGGTGACAACCCAATCAGCTCTCTGTTTTCTAAGTGATTTTCTATAAATTTTATGGAGTTAACTTCGTCAATTAAGCAAATGGATTTATGATAAACTCAGTGCCACTCCCCGCTTTTGTCTCTTTTGACTTTCTTCCTGATCCTCTCTTTTTGTGTCCCCCGCTCAACCTTTCTGTTTACCAAACACACTCAAATTCCTGCAGTCGTATACACCAAGTATTCCTTTGAAGGCGGCTGCAAAACAGAGTTGTCACTGTCTGAGCAACTGTGTTCTTCCTGTCTGGAATTTCTGCTGTGATCGTGACACGCCGCCTTCCCCCCGCTCCTACTCGCACGTCATGAATACCTCTCATTTTTTAATGTAGCCCTGATTCGCTCGCACGGATCATACTGAGCACACAAACTGCAGACTCTCATCCACTTGAACGTATTAACTGTAAATTGGGGTCAGGAACTTTTATAATGTGAGATGATCTTTTGTAATCTGTGCTATTGTGCGCCACTCATTATAACAACTTTATACTATGTAGATAAGAATGACTTCAATGTAAAGCCAGAAGTCATTGCTGCTCATTGAAACTGAAATGAAGCAGGTGTAGTAAATGCAGTTTCCTCATCTTCTTTATTTTAGACAATCATTACTAAATAATCTTTAAGCAGGTCTCCGTTTGAAGGATGCCACACCATCCTGGATTTCATATCTTCACGTTGTTACAGTATCCACTCTTTTAAACACATTTTCATCCCAGGGAATCGTGTATTGCTCTTCTCTTAGATGTTACCTGGGTTTCAGAAATGCACACAAGGTGTCCAACGGTGTAGATACTTCAGTACACTGAAAGCAGAAAGATAATGAACAAAGTTTGTATTTGGAGATCAGATGGGTGCTGGTGGATTAAGTCCTAAACCTGTCAGGATACCGCACAATACACACTATTTCATCTTTACCTGCATTTTTACTTGCTGGTTAGGTTTAAGCACCAAAAACTCAAAGTCAGGTTTAAGTGGTTTGTGGTTTAAGTTCAAATATGCCTCTCATTAACCCTACCCTGCTTTAAATGTGATGCCAGGGGATCACATTTAAAGAGATGAAATCCATCTCACTCTTGCCATAACCTGGTTCATCAAGTCACTGATGCCAAAACACACCTTGTGCGTATCTCTGACGCCAGCATTTTTAACTACAGCAGTGTTTGGCACCCAGGGAATGAGAACAGGCTGCTCATTCGAAAACTTTAAAACACTGACATGCTTTTGGAGTTTTTCTCCTTGCAGATGCCGGTTTAGAACTTTTTAAATACATTAAAAGTAGAGTGCTGATTAAATGGAGTCCAGTTCCTCTCAGAGCTGTGTGTCAAGAACTTAATTCCACATCTGTGGAATTATATTTGTCAAAAGTGGTGTGTGAGGAAAAACAAAACCAAGAAGAAATCATTTCATTTCACAAGCGTGGGTATTCATGTCACAAACAGTTAAATTACTTTGTAATTTACTGTACGTAAATTCAACAACTCCTTTGCACTGAATGCAGAGAGAACCCATCATGCACATGAGTGTGTCTGCTTGGCAAACTCTGCTGCAGATTCACACTCTCACAGGCAGCTCTGATCACGAAGCTGAATTCTAGTCACGCAGATCAATCGGACTTTTGAAAGTTGGGAGGGTGGAGCACTGAGGAAGAAGGAAACTAATGTGATTCGTCACTTTCGAAGCAGTGACACCACAACTTCTGTGCCTGGCGGGATCAATTTACCGTGTGAAACTGAGATTCACTGGGTAGCAACATGGGCACTGTTTCATATTGTACTTCTTCA
The DNA here is from genome assembly GCA_015106755.1 of Etia nguti. Lineage (NCBI taxonomy): Eukaryota > Metazoa > Chordata > Actinopteri > Cichliformes > Cichlidae > Etia > Etia nguti. The sequence goes on along the minus strand of VUQG01023010.1, from coordinate 38,815 downwards.
CAACCTACAAAATATTGTTGTTTTTTTTGTGTAGCTGTGGCAGTACTGACAATTATGACTGGAACACTTTAATACTGAAGAAATCTTTAAAAGAGACTGAAGCCACGGCACTCCTGTTCCATTAGTCTGTCACGACAAGAGTGCACAAATATAGTATAACGCAGTTATTATGGCTTAACATGTTAACCTAAACCTGTCAGTTGTTATTTTTATCCTTAGTCAACTTGTCTGATTGACGTGTTTAATGAGACTCTGGATATCCACAAGACTGCAAGCCAACTTTTTATTGTAATATCTGTACTAATTTTCCTAAATCTTGGCCTCTGACACATGTCCTCCATATAACAATGACAATGATAATGATAATAATGGAAACTAAAACTGAGACTGAAACTAATAAAAACTAACTAAAATTAAATATTTCCAAACAATAAAAACTAAACCGAAACAAGAAAATCTACTTTGGAAACTAACTGAAACTAAACTGAATTAAAACCAAAAAGTCAGCATGAAATAAAACTATAATAACTCTGTTCTACGTGCACGGGTTGTTGAATTTACAAGCGAGGAATTGAATTGTGCGAGAGGCAATGAATACCTGCGCCTATGAAATGAAGTTATTTTCTTGTGCTCATGTTTTATCTCGCGTGCTGCTTTTGACACAAATGTAATTCCACGCATATCCATGTGCCAGACAGCTCAAACATTGTTTGTTATGCCTAAGTCTGCCCACAGAAGCAAACAAAACACATATTGTATTCTTTAGTCCATCTAAAGTGTTTAACAATTGAAATGGGTGGGTGAGAATGTACAAAGTTCATTGTATTAAAAGAAAACTTTTAAGAATTTTAAGAATCTGTCTGATTTGGCAGCAGCTTTGACAGTTTTGGGGTTTTTTTACCCCCCGAAGTTCCCTTGTGTTTATATACAACACATGAAACCGTCTGGTACAAGATTACCTTTGGTTTATTTTCGCAGTCCATCAACTTTTGTAGTGACAGTCATTCACTACCATGCATGTCCTTGTTAGATCCACCAACATGCAATCACTAAAGAGATGTACTGGTTTTGATTATAAAATGTATAAATATCCCTCTTTCCCTCTGTTCACATATACTAACCTGGCTTGCATTTCTTCTGCCTGCAGATTTTATAGTTGGATTAGAATTAAACCCTAACCTCTGCAAGAATCTGAAAACTCGTCAAACCTCTGAATCGCCTATTTTAGAATTAGCTTATAGTAGATGTGTGAGTGCGTTATAGTCCTCAAATCTTTTCCAGTGCAGATGGTTTAAAGCTTGATGAACTGAAATCTCACTTTTGTAGCTTTACTGCGCTGGAAAATCTTTATAGATATAGAAGCCGCAATCCTTTTCAGCTGGGGAAACGAGGCAGGCTGCCAGCATGCTAAAAGTACATGCAAATACGGGCCTCTCTCTTTAAGACATCTCAACGTGCTGCTCATAAATGGACGGCAGTCGAGAGACTGGAGCAGTGGCAGCCTGTTTAGGAGAGCCTGGTAGAGGACCAGCTGGTTTGAGCCCTTTGGGAGAGATTGCTCTGCAGGGAAACTGATTTTTTACAATGAAAGGAAAAAGGGATTTACGAGCCCTGACCTGTTCTTGCTACCTCCCCCATCTTCCCCAAATCATAGCATGGTTCTCTGCAGCAGAACATCTAATCAAATCAGAGCCACATGGTTGCAGACAGAGAGTGATGCAAGAAAGATGCAGATAAAAAGCCTCAAACATATACTTTCTCAGAAACATGAATCATGTGCCAGCAAATGTTTTTCACCTTTTGGCTGTGCTGCGTTGACTGATATAGAACAGAGTGAAAAGTATTAAACCATCAGGTGGTGTCGTCTGTTAGCTGCAGGAAGTAAAATCATTATTTTGATTACTGTGATTTTTTTTTTCCTTTCTTTTTTCCCCACCACTGCTCAGCCAAACATAACTCTATGTAACTCAGACTAAAGGAACTTTTTCAGTTCTTATAACCCTGAAGGAGGCCCCTGCACTGAAATCGACCATCAAATATCTTAGAAGCAACTTTTCTGTATTTCTTAGGTTCTAATTCAGGTTAGCTGCTCTCCGGCACAAATGAGCAAGTGATGTAAGAATGTTGTTCCAGCACAGATAATGGGCACTTTAATAAATTTCATGTAATTATCAGCTGTGTAAGAAGGAGACTGCTTTAAAATAGAGCAGAACATTAAGAGATGGCCAGACAGTGAAATTCAGACTTTATTAAGCTCATACCCTTTCCTCTAACACTTGCTAACTTGTGCCTTCGCACACAGCAAAGGGATATAGACAGAAATGAAGATGCTGAAACAAGATTACAAAAAAGTAAAAGAGCAAACCAAGCTGCATCTACACAGTTGCTTTTTCCTCTTGCCTCAGGTAACATAATGGCCTTATAATGGGTGAGTAGTTCCTCGGGCTGGTCATAGAAGCTGGGCTTATCAACTTTTCTGGTTGAACCCCTGCCTTTCCATTTTCATCATGAAACACATGACATGCGTATAGCACAGCTCAAATCACAACATCCATCTTGTTGGTTTTCCAGCTGTTCTATGCTGTGCTATAAGTCAGGTTAGCATTCCTACTGGGAGAAGAAAAAAGCCCTTGAAGGTATGTAGCTACTGAGGGAGCTCTCCAGTGGGCATTTACTCTTTTTCACCAAAGCAGTACTAGTTCCTAATCTCACACCAGTTCCATGGGAAAGCCACACTTATCTATGTGTGTTAGCAGAAGCATGCCCCATTAAACTGCCTTGGATTTAAATGAGTGAAAATACCACTGTAAACTCTGTCTATAATTGATTAGGGAAGTCATGTGTTCAAACATAACAGCGAAAGATCTATTAGTGATGTTAAGCAAAACAGAGCCTTTGTATTCTCTGCTCTTGAGCAAAGGCCAGAGTGTCATGCTAGAATAGACTCCTAAAGCACTGTCTTCCATATTAGATCCCAGGCTGGGTAATAATGTGGGGTCTGAAACCTAATTCTCCTATAACAGCTGGGGCCTCCCATCCTCTCACAATTAAGCAATACGATTGCACTCCTCCCCAGGCCCCAGCATATTCATTATTTGATTTGATTATCACTCTGATTATCTCTGAGCTATTTATAAGTTTAGTTATACTGGAGTTCAAAAAGTTAAATAGAGTCACACAAAATAAATAATAATCATACTCCAGCACAGAAACAGCAGAAGCATGCGCGTGACAAAGGTATTGTATCGGCTGTGATTATCACTAACAGTTCTTGTCCTGGTGCCCTCACTATTCTGTAACGTATGGGGAAAATAATAAAATACTCCAGTTAGGTTCCAGCATTTATCTTTTAGGTTCAGTGATCTAATCAAATTATATGAACGTGCAATCCCTGTCTTTGTCATTATAGCTGCTTCATTAGTTTTAAGGACATGAACAGAGGATTCATTGAGAAAACTAATGCATCCATTGCAAGCGCAGCTTACTCACTATGAAGACATTGATCTTACTTGACAGAAAATTGGCTTACTTCATTTAAATGGTAGGGAAGATTTTCACATCTTTGTTTTTAATTCCTAATTATCTTTAGTGGAGTAGGATCCACATGATTTAAAAATAATTACTGTAACAACAAAGAAAATTGTTTGAAACAGCTACAATATGTATTTAGTGGCATAACTCAGTGACTAATGTTGACACAATGGAAACCAAGTATTTATTCAACCCTTCAAATTATAGATGGACTTGTGGAAAATAATTCTTGGTACACTTTAAGATTTGGAATATAATGGAGACTTGTAGATTTGGAGTACATCAATGAGATGTCTGAAAATGGTTTTCATATGTGAATCAGTGCTGTAGGCCTTAATGCAATGAAAGGCTGACTTGGCATACCGCTACATTCTGGAGTCAATTGGTGGAACGTCAGCTTAGCTTGAAATGCGTGTACTGAATTGACTTGAAGTATCCAGCACAGCTGGATTTATATTCGTAAATGCATTCTTATTTTCCCTGCAAGCATAATGTTTCAACACTTGGTATTCTTACTTAGTATTCACCTCAGTCATGTCATCATTTAATCTTAATCTGTTTGTTTTTAGTTACACCGCCCCTTATCGGTTTCTTGAGCCCAGACATGGCGACTGCCGCTCTGTCTGGAAGTTGTCCTTTAACAGAAGAAAACCACAGTGTTCCCCTCCAACAGCTTTCAATGTTGGCATGTGTCCATCCTCTGTACATGAATACATGAGCTGCCTTTGTTTCTGTGGCCCTGTATCAGGTTACTAAGCAAGGCTGCACTGTGTGTTTAATAGAAATGTTATGCAGGAAAGACCATGTGGCAGTCTTGAATATATGTTATGTACATCCGTAATGTGATACTCGTGAGTTCCCCTTAGAGTCACCGTTTGCCTTATTAGGCCGTCGTCTTGTGACTGCAACCAAACTGGCAAAAGAACTTGGAGATGGAGGAGATTCCTATGACTGGTGTCCTGACTGGATACTGTATACATTACTGTACCTCTGGCTCAAGGATAGGGGCATGATGTACTTGCAGAGTCACAGGCCATCATGGTTTAAGTGCTTTGCTGAGATGAAATGCAGAACCTCAATTTATTATCTTCTGGCAGTAATACACGAGGACATACTCATTGCCTTGAATATCACTGTTTATATGAGACATCATAATTTGTTGCGTCAGATGGATGCTTCTGTTTTGGTCAGAGGGCATTAACAGCTTGGCTGATTAGTTAATTAGAATGAGTAAGATTAAAAATGGGACTTTTTAGTCATTTGCTCATTCGGATAATATGGTTACTTATATATGATATTTTATCCCCTGCTTTAGGACAGTAGTTAGAAAGGTGTGCCTTCCTGTTACTCAGTTGTAAGCATTTCACAACAAGAACGAAAGTTTTATTGAATATGAAAAAGCCACACACACACAGCCTTAGAGTCTTAGATTATAGAGGCGTGGCAGTTGTAGTTTTCCAGTCAGTGGATTTTCCATAGAGAACGCGTGCCGGTGGAGAGACTTTTGACTTTATTGCTGGGACTCTGGGGAGCCACTTTGTTGCTGGTTGAGGGCTGTGTGTGTGAGCAGCACGGGTCTGTAGGGGATGAGCATGGGGCTTGGTGTCCATAAATCTTGCCCAGCACCCCTCCTTCTCTGACACCCTAACCCACCCTACCCTTTCACACACACTCAGAGGAGCAGACATTAAGGCCTGGAGGCCTTGCCAGACTTCCCATACATTCTCTTTAGCTTCTCTTAGCTTAACACTGACCTGCAGCACCCTGAACTAATCATAATGGATGTCGGATGACTTGAGGTGTTCACTGAGCTGTGTAAGACCAGAGTAGACCACCCATGATGTAAGAAGTTTAAATTACTTTATGACTCAGTTTGCTCAAACAACACATGTATGAATAAAATCAGGCAATGGAGTAAAGATAATTTCACTTGTTTTGCTACATAAAAGAAAAAAGACCTTCACTAATGTCACAACCTTGAAAAATATTTTCTCTCTATGCCCAGTCATTTTTAAATTCACAAAAACAAAAGTTTCACAAAAATTCACCAAAACAAGCTTCTTTTTTTGCAAAGAATGTCTTTATGACACAAACTATACTATTCAAGATAGACTTAATATTAAAAGTCCTATATTAAAAAAGTCAAAAGTCAAATATTAAAAGTCCTAACTCTATACTATTACCAGAGGGATTTACCTTTTAGGTCATTTACTTGTTTTTGTTTGGCAAACAGAGCAATAGTTTTGAATATTTGACTAGAAAATGGATACATAATGTTACAGCCAAACAACTGTGCAGCACTCTTTAAAAATCGGCTTGACTTAATCTTATTACTAAGCCAATCCATCACAGTCAACAGTCACCCTTATTTTATTTTTTTTTAAATGGTGGAATTGGAAAAAATGTTGGCAGAGAAAACACACCGTTTGTAAAAAATTTCTTAATAAAATAGGAATGCGGGAGGACAAAAACAGCTTGGTAAGAATGTTGTGTAGACTCTTTGTGGCTCATGTTATTTGCTCAATTTGTTTAGTTTATTTTGCTTCAAAATGTGCTTTCTTCATGTGATATATGATGGTCTGGTGATTTTAAAATGATTTATTTGTAGAAGGTGGTCTGTTATCAACAGTAAGACAAGCGTGAATTAATCCAATGAAAGTCGCGGTTGATACTGGGAAGTCCCGTGAGGCTGCTTATGTGATTTTAGCTAGTGTTGTCACTTGCCAACTTGCAATGCGTCCTAGCCATGAAACTCTCTAACAGGAGACTCCACTTTATTACATTAGATTTTATAGCCTTACACCTTTGCAGAACCCAGTGTTTGGCTGTGAGTTTAAAGATGCTGTAAAACTCTCTGAGCATGACTGTGAAGTTGGTGGTGATTGATTTGCTTTTTACTTAATATGCTGTTGTTGTTATCTCTTTACAGCTCCATCGACTGTATCCATAATGCACCAGGTGAGCCGTACTGTTGACAGCATCACCCTCTCCTGGTCCCAGCCGGACCAGCCTAATGGAGTCATCCTAGACTATGAACTGCGGTATTATGAGAAGGTACAGTTCATGCACATTCATTTGAACGCACACTCTTTACTCGTACTCATGAATTCGATTTCTTCTTCTCCCTTTTTAGGATAAATAAATACAGTCACAGGATGCTTGGTTTGATACGAAAATTTTTAATCAGCCAAACACATGGCAGCAACGCAGAACATTTAGGCATGTAGAAAATGCTAAGACGATCTGCGGAAGTTCAAACCAAACATCAGAATAGGGAAGAAAGTGAATTTAAGTGGCTTTGGAGGTGGTGTGGTTGTTGATGCCAGGCGGGCTGGTCTGAATTTTTCAGAAACTGCTGATGTACTGGAACTTTCCCACATAACCATCTCTAGGGTTTACAGAGAATGGTTAGAAAAAAGAAAGTATCCAGCGAGCTGCAGTTCCCTAGTTTATACTGATGACAGAAGAGAATATCCAAACTGCTTTAAGCTATTGGGAAGGCAATAGCATCACATTACAGCCAAGGTATGCAGAAGACTGTCTTTGAACGCAAATGTTGAACCTTGAAGCAGGGGCATGGGCTATAGCAGAGGAAAACCACACAGGGTGGCACTCCTGTCAGCTAAGAACGGGAAACTGAGGCTACAATTAGCACAAACTCACCAAAACAGGACAATAAAAGATCTGAGAAATGTTGCCTGGTCTGATCAGTCTGAATAAAGAACATGGGTCCATCCTGGCTCATATCAAAGGTTTAGGCTGCTGGTGGAGGTGTAATAATATGCGCACATTTCTGTGGCACACTTTTTAACTAAACGAGCGTAGTGTAAATGACACAGCATGGGTCCAACTAGGTACTAGTAAGGTATATCTAATGAAGTGGCCAGTTAATTTAATTTGTTAAGCAGTTTTTTATTTGTTTGTTAATTTAAATTCAGAATGTCTCTCCACAGTAGATCCTATAAAGCTTGTAGAAAGAGCTTGTCAAACTATCTTAAACCTTCTGCTCATTCTCTTTCATTTATAGAGAATGAGCAGAAGTCACTGGGAAAGGAAGCCATGCTCAGGCCTGCAGTACAGCCACTAGGGACTGATGCAGACTTGTGGTTAAAACAATGGTACACTGACTGCTGTAAAAAATAGTTTTTAAGGGGCAGGCTCCACCAAATCGGCATACTTTCTCACAAGAACGCTTGAAGTGAGAAACGTGCATTGATTTGAGCAGAATGTTCACTTAAATACATATAGCCATTCACAGACGTAACGACAGGCGCACACGTATTTGCACACACATAAGCAGCATTTGTCAAGCTTTTGTCTACATGCTGAGCCATTCCACTTTTGAGTATAATTCCTTTTTCTGACACTGCTGGAGAGAGCTGTCAAAACAATCGTCTTGACCCCCGCTGTGACTCAGAAGTGTGCGCTGAGCACTGCATTGAAGGGAGCAGTTAAAAGAGTCTCTGCTCTCAAACCTGTCAGCTTTCTGGAGAGGAAGAGCGTGGCAGTGAAATACAACTCTGATCATCAGAACGTATGGCTCAAAGAAGCCGACTGACCTAGAACTGCCACCAGCTCTACCTTCTTAACTGCGGCTGTTGGAGCACTTTCAGTCATGCTTCTTTATTAAACACTGCATTATTTTTGTGGTAGCAAATGCATGATTCATAGTAGTTCTCTTGAGGTTACCTTGAATGTAAAAGAAATGTAGAGAAGTCAGGAAATTTATCAGTGCTTTTTTTTCCTTCTCTGCACTGTTCCAGCTCCAAATATCGCAGGTACAATTTGATTAATATACGCACAGTTTAAAACAACACAGCGTGATGAATGAAGATAAGAAAGCATATATACATATATTTCTTTTTTTATTCCTTATAAGTGCTAGATGTTGCGCTTGTCGATACTATTGAATTATTTGTCTCTTCTGAGTCCTACTTTAATACAAGATGTCATTTATTCATGAAGTAGTTCATAATTCTTAGTTTTTTCAATAAGACTGTTATTACTAATGTTCCCAAATGTAACATTTTGTTTTCTTTAACATGTTGTTTTCTCACAGGACCAATCAGAATATAACTCCACCACTATCAGAAGCCAGACCAACACTGCAGTCATACGTAGCCTCAAGCCAGGAAGCATCTACGTGTTCCAGGTCCGGGCCCGCACCGTAGCTGGGTTTGGACGCTACAGTGGCAAACTGTACTTCCAGACCATGACTGAGGGTGAGAATTTAGCCAATGTTCACCAGAGCACGCAGGGCTGTTATCACCTTTCATGCGTGGCCTGCCGACACACCATGTTGTATAGTATGAATTCAGACAGCTGCGGGAATGCGAAGGAAGCATGTTGTGGCGTAAACAATCCCAATACTCCGAAACCATATAAGACGGGCCTTGAAGTCATATTCTTATAGTGTCCTTTTTTTCAGTATTAAGAAATCTTAAATATTTAATTTGTATAATAATTATTATCCTTCTATTCAGCGCCCCAGATTTCTTTCCTTTGTGTTGTTAAACAGATTTCTTTATGAAAAGAAAAAAATTAGCTTTTTTGTTTTTAAGCTTTCAAGTAAAACACAAGGTAAAAGCCTTCATGTCTTTGTACTGTGATACAACTAAAGACGAAGAACATTTAGAAGACATCAGTGGAATTGTTTAATTTTAGAACCAAGCCTGGGTTTTCCCCCTCTGAACATCATATTTCCTGTGCCTGCGGTGCCGTCTTCAGCCTTTCATACAAGTATCCTTGATGCCGTGCTAATGATACAGGTATCAAACTGTCTCGTACCTGTAAATATTGTGTAAACAGAGATTATAACGTGTGTGTGTTTGAGAGAAGATGAATGGAAAAATGACTAGCAAATGAAAAGTTTTGAAAACCCGAAAAAACCAGAAACTACTGCGGTTGTAACTGTATTTTTGAAACTGGGGTTTCAAAGCAAAAGCACAGATGAATTATTCATTCTTTAATTCTTAAACTCTATCCACATCAAAGTTTAAAAAAAAAATACAATTGTGCAGAGAAATTATTAAATCAGCGAGTTCCAGCAACTTATAATAATCCAGCACATTTCTTCAGATATCGAAGTGACTGATAGTGTGCTAACTTTATTCTTGAAGATGACTGAAGACTGCAAAGAGTTTATTATATGTTATTAATGATTTAGGCAACACTTCTAGCCCCACACGTCTCTGTAAATAATAAAAATAAATGATAAAAACACAGTGTAGTCGTAAATAAAATCTTGGTGGTGAATAATGTTCATTAATAAATGTGTTTTTTTCTACTACCACCTACATTACATCGTATTATGAACTATTTATGAAATGCCATATACTGTATCACAGGAAAAGCTGTGGGGAACTCGCACACCCATTTGTCTGGAAGATTGCAAAGTTGTTTATCATTCGTGGTACTCAAGAAAAGAATCTGGCGCCGTGGCTGTGTGCACATTCAGTAGCTGGTTTCCCATTTTTGGCTGCCTGATCAGTCTGGGTCTCACCCAAACATGCTCTCTCTCCTCACTTCACACACTTTCTGCCAGATGATTTGTCCATATCTGTGGCATCTGAACGCATTCACTGTGCTTTGGAAAATGGTGCATGCAACCAGTCAAGATGCCAAAATGCTCATCGGTTCACCCAGCCGTATGTCTGTCTGTCACCCATTGCTCCCTCCATATGCAGTGGCTCAGACGCTTGCCCATATGTTTGAGCTTGTGACTCTGCGTGCGTGGGTGTGTGTATTTTTACATGACACATGTTTATCTGTGTTTATCTATATATCTTTTTTCTTTCTACAGAGGAATACAACACCAGCATTCAGGAGAAGCTGCCTCTCATCATTGGCTCAGCAGCTGCTGGGTTGGTGTTCCTCATCGCGGTGGTTGTCATCATCATCGTCTGTAATCGGTGAGTCAGTCCTGACACAGAGTTTATTAAACTGCTCGCTGATATAATGTCTGAACAGGCTTGCAACATGAGCACTTTTTATTTGTTGAGTTTTTATTAGTAAGCTTACTCAGGGTCATGGCTTCATAAAAGGGGTTTTTGCAGCGATGAAAACAATTTGATTAACATATATTAATTCTTAATAAGTTTCAGTCTCGCAGCTGCAGAAATAATCCGTAAAAGTCTGGATCTCTGAAATTAGAGCTCTGTAGATGCTCACGCTTAGAGGGTGCCAGAAGTTTATAATGCAAGATTAAGAATTCAGTTCTCATTATGGCCGCTTAAATTAAAAGTGTAGCCATCCACCTGTACAGCATTTTAATTCACAGAAGAATGTGCAGGATGAATTTCTAACCGTCATAAATTGTGATGACATACTGTAGATCATGCAGTGCAAAAAATGTAAGGTAAAAAGGTTTCTTTAATGGTTAAGAATCTGACCTGATGCGCCATATATTAAGTTAAGTAAAGTCTGTAATACTAAAAACTAGCTCAGTGGCTAAAACTATGATTTTAATGATGAAACAGATTTTTAAAAATGGTTTTTTCATCTAACCAAAGTATTATCTTGTTAGTGTTTTTTTGTTTGTTTTGTTTTGTTTTGAGCCAGAACTTAGGGTGGCGCTCTGAGATATCTGCTTATGGTGGCACGCTTAGTTACAAGATGGATTCATAAACAGAAACGATGAAGTGCATACCTACAGTGCTAAGTAACAGATACTCGATTTTTAGTCACAAAAAACTGGAGCACAGATTTCTTCTTTTTTTGTAGCTGAATTTGGGGATTTTAACTGTCTATGAGGGATTAACTTGTTTTTGGTGAAAGCGTCAAGTATTTATTGGAAGATCTGTAGTAATTGGCAATACCTGATATTTCTGTATTTATTTTAAATCTGTGAAGAAGACCTCTGCAATGTTCTGTTTGAAGAGTCTCTGTGATGTTACTGATTCCATGATCTAGTACAGCGGTCCCCAACCTTTTTTGCGCCACGGACCGGTTTATGTCCGACAACATTTTCACGGACCGGCATTTAAGGTGTCGCGGATAAATACAACAAAATAAAACCAGTACCGCTACCAAAAAAGAGAAGATTTATTCATAACACACGGGAAAAGACCCAGGGAAACCAAGTTAACGATAAAAAAATAACGATAAAAACCGATAAAAACCCTGAAAACCATAAATTTCACACCCGAGCCTCAACACTCGTGGCCCGGTATCAAACAACTACCAAGTATACCCCCCCCCACTCATTATATGAACTTGGGGCAGGGGGGAGAGACATGCAGATTCATGCAGCTGCCCAACTGTTGTGTACTGGAAAGAAAATCGAATTAGTGAGACTGCATAGCTGGATACCTTTCTCAGTACAGCAAAAGGCTTCTCTGCTCACCAAGTCCTGGCTTGCAGGAGTTGGTATCTCTTCAGTTAAGGTAGACCTGGGGGTGTTTGATTTGTTCTCTCCTCCTCCCTTCTCCCTTTCCTTGAACCAGTGCTAGAGTTCTTTGTCTTTCCCCCAGGAGGCGTGGCTTTGACAGGGCAGATTCAGAATACACAGACAAGCTGCAGCACTACACCAGTGGCCACAGTGAGTAAACCACCACTCCTCTCTGCTTGCGGTCACCATTGTTTCCTCCTCCTGCACCAGACACACCTGTCTCCATGACTACCATGTCACATAGTCATCTCCATGGCTATCACTCAGACCTCATGCTGCCACACACACCTGTCTCCATGGCTACCACCTTGCATGCTGGTGTCCTTGGCTACAGCCCTGCACAGCACCCCATTATTTGCTCGTCCCCCACTTTGTTATTTGGA
>VUQG01023010.1:0-25800 GCA_015106755.1 Etia nguti | reverse complement strand
CACAGCTATTAACATCGTAAGCCAATGTGTCTTTGTGCATTCTGTCCTCACACCAGTCACAGTTCAGACTTCTGCCCTTGCTCCTGGTGGTCTTTGCCATCGCATGAAGGTGGTCTGTTAAACAGTGCTACAGCTTGGGAAGAGATTTTAGGGTTTAGTAAAGGGAGTGGGGGGTTTCCTGGTAAGATCGTCTCCATCTGTTCGTCTCTGCACCGTGTTTCTTCAGCATTGTGTGCCAGGTTTTGAGGCAGTCTGCTAGCTCGGCTAGCTCTGCAGTGGACCATTAGTTCAGTATCCATTCAAATAGCCTCTGGCTTGATGTGTAGGTATGAGCTTCATAATCGGATTTAAAACTTGGGACACTTAAGTCCCTGAACGCTTAAAAGCCACCTTAAGCCAATTTACCTGGCACTGGGGCTTAGGATAGCCAATTTATTTCTTGGAGTGGGGCTAAGCAATTCTGATATATGGTCCAGGTTTCTTTCCTGAGTGTTAATGGCACTATGACTCACAGGAGATTATATATATATATTTTAACCTGCCTTATCATAGGACTGGAGGTACCATGTCCTTGCTGCCTGAATAGCCATGCACAGTAGCCATGAGGCACTACTTATAACCTCTATTTGTAACTACACTACCGCTTCCATCTTTCAACCTTCATCGCTTGAATGTCACACCAGAAATCCCATAATTGTACAGGAGTGTGTGAATGCAAGGTGAATTGCTTGTTAATGTGTCTCACTGCATTTGGCTGTCAAGCCACAGAGGTGTAAGCATGACCACAAGAATCAAATATTATAGCTGTGCATTCCTTTTTTACAAGTGACTCCAGGAATGAAGATTTATATTGATCCGTTCACATATGAGGACCCCAATGAGGCTGTGAGGGAGTTTGCGAAGGAGATTGATATATCCTGTGTGAAGATTGAACAGGTCATTGGTGCAGGTAATGGAAAAATCTGACTGAAACATGGCCAGAATACGACACAATGTTTGCTGATTTCTAAACAGAAGTTAAGGCAAACTTTAATTAAACAATTTTTTCTATGCAACCTCTTTACAGGAGAGTTTGGGGAGGTGTGCAGTGGCAACCTAAAGCTTCCAGGTAAAAGGGAGATGTTTGTGGCGATAAAAACACTGAAGTCTGGCTACACAGAGAAGCAACGGCGAGACTTCCTGAGCGAGGCCAGTATCATGGGCCAGTTTGACCATCCTAACGTGATTCATCTGGAAGGTGTGGTCACCAAGAGCAGTCCCGTCATGATCATCACCGAGTTCATGGAGAATGGATCTCTGGACACTTTCCTCAGAGTAAGTGACTACATGTTTGCATTATTTAGCCTGGATCTCATCCGTGATAGATTTTTGTCTCAATATTGCGCTTGTGATTTAGTCTTCTTCTACAAATTTCAATTTATGTGGTCTACATAGTACTAAATGAGATAATTATTGCACTGATTTATGTTTTCTGCTAGCTGCATGGTTAGCCGTATGTTAATAATGACAAACTGCCAGTAAGTCAGACTGACTTATGAAACTGAAAGCTCTTTGTTGCAGCTGTTTTGCTAACAGTAACATTAACTTCACACACTGACAAGATGAACTGCTTCAGTGCTTTGAAGCTTAGAGGTCTCAATTCAGGGCTTTTATTGTGACAAGCCTAAAAACTGATGTGATGGTATTAGCAGAATGAGTTTTTTGACAACAGTGTCTGTTACACTAGACAACTGCTGAGTTTCCTGCTAACTACCTGTCAAAAACTGACAAGAGGCAATCACCCCTACTATGACAAGAGCATATTATTATCAAGAAAACAAGTTTTTCATTTTTTTAAAAATTTTAGTTGTTATGCCAAATCACGGAATTAATGCTAATTAGCTCCACTTCAGTAAATCTACCTCTAATGGTTGTTGAAGAAATGAACAGTTGTCAGTTTGAAATTTTTTAGCGTCTCCTGATTATTAATGCACTGTTAATTACAGTTTGTGGAGTTCTCCTCAAGATTTAAAATTGCAAGTTTTGCATTTTGTAAGTAGGATGTTTTTCAGATTGCAGTGTTAATATGAAAACATGAATCATTCAGCCATATTAGTTTGTTGGTGATTTAGATGCATGACAAACAAGAATACTAAATGGTATTCGCACATAGACACGTGCACGCAAACGCACACTGACAGTTACACAAGTACTTCTCAAATAATTTGATGTCATTTATGCACTCGTTTAGTCTTAGTTCAAGGAAATATTATTCATAAAATCTCTCCTGTTTAGTCAGTGAGTTACATAGTGTTCAAAATTGTTCTCATCAATCATGCATCACACACACTGAATGTGTGTTCACCCCAACACTAACGTTTTTTACTCCCGAGTTTCTCTTCAAAGTGAAACCAATAATAAATATAGAAGCTTTTTAAGGTAGACTGCAGTGTTGTGTTTACTCTTTCTTCTTAATATGCTGCAATGTGTATGGATGCGCATACATATCGGATTATAGATACAGAGACCCTCCCACCCACCACTCCTTGACAAGAAATAAGGAGCGCTCCCAAGATTTTTAATTTTCATAATCTTAACTAGAGAAGGATATTAGAATGAGGCAGGCATGCTCTGCCATTTACAACCCCCATAAATAATTAAGATACTTTGCTAGAGTTAAAATGAGATGTCAGATGTTTAAAAATGATACTGGCTATGAGATGAGATATCAGACAAACCTTTACCATCTGTCTTGGGATGTGAGTGAAATAAAATCGCATCTTGGACTAGTAGATTTGTATTTTTTATATGGATTCATCTAGCCTTAATTTCCATTTTCTCAGTGAGCACCAGAATCACTGCCTTTCTTCTTTGGTTCTATGTATTCTCCTATGGTATTTTGGTTAATTATTAACTACCAGAGAACAGTCTCTATCTCTTTAAATCATATCCACCAGTTTAACTTCCTAGGCCAAGACTGCGTTAAAACCCATCCTTAAGAAACAAACATCCAAGCTCCTGTCAGCATACTGCTCAGACTGGTTTCAAAATCTTTATTTGCATTCTGCCTCTGACCTCTGAGAGGGAAAGGATCGTCTCTTTTTGGAATTTGATCTTGTGGCTCATGGTGTTTGTGTATATTTAGATCTTTGCTAAGCATATTTGACAGCACATTGTACTCAAAGCAACAGGGAACGCCTGCAACGCCTCACGGTGACAGTTTATGACAACAGTTGCTGACAGTGTCAAAGCCTCCGAACATGGTTTGTGTCTTCTCTGAGGTGATTGGTGGGCGGTTGTTTAAATGGTCACTGCAATGAGCTGCCTGCAGGAGGACTGTCTCCCCTGCTGCCTTCTGCAGCAAACCTGCAGCAAGGTAGAAAAGGAATAGATCGATCAGAGCTGGGGGTTGTGTCTGCAGCTCAATATGAGGTGAGAAAGTACAAAAAACGCAATTCTGTCTCTAATGTGAAACACTGCTTTCATATCCGTCACACTAGACCTTCATTCACAAATTCATGGGTATTTCTTCCAGTTAGTCTGACCCCAAAGACTTTGGAGGAATCTTTCCAATTAAAGTATATGCAAACATAGCTTTCAGATGAGGTGGCACTGTGTATTTGTGAAAAAAGTTTCATGAATAATGCATTCTGCTTAATTGCTGTGGTACACAAGGAGGAGCAGCTTGACGTGAGGAGAAGCATCCACTCGGCTAATGAGCAGCAAAGTGTTTGAAAGAGAAATGGGCTAGAGGAATTTGGCTGTGCTCTGGGCCTTGTTTGCCTGCCCTTCCAATTCCACTTCTTAGCCTTTTTGTCTGTTCACACCCGGCTCTGAGCTCCCATGCACCATCCTGTGGAATCTTTTGTTTTCCGGGCAACGTGGTGGGTGGTGGGGAGAGTGCAGGTGTGCACAGTTGGAGGCACAGCTGCACCACTGCTCCAGACGCTCCCCACGTATGGGGTAAAGCCCTAACCAAACCAGGGTGGGGAACAGCTGTACACTGCCAGCCAGATCTAGCTTAGTCCTGCCCGGCCGTGCTGAGCAGAGTTGTACAAACCCAAACATTGTCTTCAATGTGTTTTGTTAAAGGAAAGACAATTCGTTATAGTAACTTTCTACGCTGACATTATGGGCTCGGGTTCCAGGCAGATCTATACATGTTTGTTTTTTTTCCCATGTATAATCTAAGTATAATAAACTAAAGTGTGTATTTGTAGCACATTTTTAGCAGAGTGTGTGGAACAGTTAGAAGAAAGAAAATCACATTATTAGCATTTTTATCTATGAAAAGAGAATGTTTAAATTGTATGCAACAAAATAAAAGCTTGAAGCATAAAAAATGTGACATTTCAACACCACTGCTCTTCATCACCAGTGGTGCTTGAAATGTCACATTTTATTTGGTGCATCAAATAGATGATGCCTGTAGTGTATGAGCACAGCACCTGTCCCTTTTGGATGTATTTTTTTTGACAAAGTCCTTTTAGGTATAGTCTTTTTGAGTCTTAAGCTGGACACTCACAACATTTTTTTTTAAAGTTTAATAAAAAGTTTAAGACAGTGAAAGTTTTTTTTTTTTACAAAATATTAAACCATGACTGACGATCCCCAAAAAACATTTTTAAAACTTGGTTGAGAAATGACAAATGTAAAGTTGAATTTGCTCTGATGGCCTAACTGTATGCACATATTGTCCCGCTGTGAACCAGAATTTCTCCTCTTTATGAACCCCTCCATGCAATACGTGGTTGTAACTCAATATATCTCTTTTACAGCAAAACGATGGGCAGTTCACAGTGATCCAGCTTGTTGGTATGCTACGCGGCATCGCCTCGGGCATGAAATACCTTGCCGACATGAATTATGTGCACCGTGACCTTGCTGCCCGAAACATCCTGGTCAACAGCAACCTTGTGTGCAAGGTGTCAGACTTCGGCCTTTCACGCTTCCTCGAGGACGATACGTCGGATCCTACTTACACTAGTGCTTTGGTATGAAAGAATCAAGTCTTACCTTCACCTAATGAGACACAAGACACACAAACAGTCAATAAAACTGTGTCTTCTAAATGATATACATGGTTTTGCAAATGACCATGTGGCTTCCATTCATCTGCTGCTGGCAGAAAGTTTTATAGGTCATTTTAAGGGTTAGCTCTGGTGAGCTCTGACGTGCATACTACAGTGCACTCCCAGACTGCTTTCCCTATCAAGACAAATATCACCCCTTCACCTGTTCTTTACTTCCTGCCTCTCCAGTATTTCATGTACCACACTTTCCTCCCAGGGGTTTTGTTATATCCATCTCCCAGTTTGGATTACCATCAGCATTGTTGCCATGAACAGTGTCTCTCTCCGGAGCCAGGACACTGTGACGGTCAGGTTTCGGTCTTTCGTCTTTCGCTGAGGTTGTGCCCTTTGTGTTCACAGGGAGGGAAGATCCCTATCCGATGGACTGCACCCGAAGCTATCCAGTACAGAAAGTTCACCTCTGCTAGTGATGTGTGGAGCTATGGGATTGTCATGTGGGAAGTCATGTCCTACGGAGAGAGACCTTACTGGGACATGACTAATCAAGATGTATGTATTTAATTTTTGCCGAAATAATTTTTAAATTGGCTGTACTAAGATCTTTAGACAAAGTTCCCCTTTGAAACATTTTAAATGAGGCCTTACTACGCAGACATTTTTGGCTTTCTGAGTTTCATTACAGCCTCAAATTCCTTAGAGAGGCATTTTGCCATCGTATCTGCTTTCCCTTAGCTAAACAGCAGCTTTCACACATGGGCTTTATATGAAAATTTCCCCACACTCACCACAGAGACATAATCAGATCATTTGAAATGCACAGCCCTGCTCAGTGGACAATTTCTGCTCTTGACTGGAGCCTCCATTTTCTATCTCCCTCTGGGTAGTTGAGGAGAGAGCAAATTATGGGGAGAGAGATAATGAAAATAGTTTCAAATTGAAAGTGAGAACACTAATGTGCTAAGAGGGACTGAGGACCTCAACAGTTATCTTATTAGCAGCTCCAGATAGTGTTTCTGCTCCATCGGGGTCCTCGTTTGGAGGTCTCATGAATGAGATTAATCTGGGTCTGAATGGAGCTTCTTTAATGGTCCTGATAATGAGCAGGGGATTGGGCATCCTTGTCACAAGTGTCCTCTGAGTTGTTTCACTCTGTTAACCGTGCACCACCTCTGTGTGCTCCCTCGACCAACAACATCCATGGCACACGTCAGAGACATATTTAAGGTGGCTTAATGGGGAGAAAGCATTAAATACATTTAAAGGCCGGAGATTAAGTCACTGTTGGCAGAGCGTAAGGGGAAATGTGAAGTTGGTGGAATAAGGTTTATGTTCCTACTGACCTAACTAGAGTTTCACACCTCTTCAAAATCGGAATTAACATAGTGAGTTCTGTGCAAAAATATTCCACATATATTATATATATGGAATAACTGTAACTAAAAATAATTTAAATATTTCAGCCATTACTTTGCGCGCTAATGCACAAATTAATGGCTGTAGCAGTTCACTTCTTAAATGATGTTTTCATTCAATCAGAAATGAAAGCATCAGCGCCAGCATTTACTTGGTGTTAGATGTGGCTGTGATGAGTTTTTACTGTGGATGGGGGCATTGCTCTATAAAGCCAAAATAATAATAATTAATAACTGTATTTGTGAGGGAAATATTGAGAATTTTACAACATACTTTTCCTGAAATATTTATATTAAAAATGTGATGAATTATTTTATATTTTTAGGCGTGGGATACTACATCGTTAAAAAATCAAATTGATTTAATTTCCCAATAAAAAGCAGCTGCTTCGTGTAACTTTTCAACGTTTTATGAGCCATTATTTTGGCACTCTGAACAAAGATTTTTTTCTTTTTTTTCTAAGTCTTAGAAATATCACTAAATATGTGTAAAGTTTACCAAATGATAAAAATGTAAATCTTTTGTTTTGTTTTTTTCCTGTCCTTCCTTAAATGATTTTATTTTCAAAAGCATTGCTGCAATTAACAATCTAATAACGTAATGTATTATAATATATTGTCAGAAAAACCTCCATAGTACAGATGTAGCCCATGTAATTCAGTATTTTAAACTATCATATTGTTATTTAAAATTAAGGAAAGATGTCTTTACATCTTCCAGAATTGGCTCTGAAATCTCTTCTCCCTGAAAATCAGTTTCCTCTAGAGCCTCATAACGACCCTTAGAAATCTGTGTCTCCCCCTGCAGGTCATCAATGCCATTGAGCAGGACTATCGGCTTCCCCCGCCCATGGACTGTCCCAGTGCCCTTCACCAGCTTATGTTGGACTGCTGGCAGAAGGACCGCAACAACCGGCCCAAGTTCAGCCAGATTGTTAACAACCTCGACAAGATGATCCGTAATCCTAACACACTGAAGGCGATGACCCCTTTATCTTCAGGGTGAGTGAAAAAAAGACTTTGTCAGTGATAGAATATAAGCATCAGAGTCTTTCTCCATAAAAACACTCTGCTTTTTCTAAATTCATCCTCTTGCTACAGTGTCATCCACGGCACCGCCAACTTTTGTCTCTTGTTTCCCATGGCGCCAAGCGGTTATGTAAATTAAAGCCTTGGTTTGATAGATCAGATCCTTCCCACGAATGCTTCAGGCAAATCCTCGATTGAAGCACTTTCAAAATTTTCAAAACATTTGAAGCGTTTCTGCTCTGGGTGTTAGTTTCCTTTGAGAGCCAGGGTTTACTGATTTCCATTATCCCCGTCTGTAGTTTAGTTTGTGGTGAACTGCAGGACCAAGGGCCAGATTTTCCACACAGACTGAGTGAATATATTGGCTCCCTGAAGCCTATCACTTCATTTGGAAAATACCCTTTATGAGGAATCACTTTGGAAAATATTGGTTCATGGATAAGGCCGGTGGGATTTTTGTAAGTTCCGTCTCACATTTTGAAAATGTAATGTAATAATTCATGTTTGAATCATACCCAGGTGGTCTAGACGTGCTTTGATGTTGAAGCTGCCATTTTGTATTATCGTTGTTCTCAACGGGCCCTGCTTGTGTCCCCTTCAGTGTTCATCTCCCTCTCCTGGACCGCAGCATCCCAGACTTCTCCAGCTTCAGCACTGTGGATGAGTGGCTGGATGCCATCAAGATGGGCCAGTATAAAGACAGCTTTGCCAATGCGGACTTCACTACATTTGATGTGGTGTCTCAGATGACCATGGAGTAAGTGCTGATGATTGCTGGTATTCTGGATACGATAAGGAGAAAAAAAAAAAAAAAGATCACAAGAAGTGGGTTTGCTGAATCTCATATATCCCTAAAACTTGAACGACCACCAGACTCTGCCTCTGGCCTGTTAGAAAAGACGCAAGCACTGCATGTAATTAGCAGATTGTAATAATGCAGTTGCAAGGCTGAACCATCGGCACAATAGCTCAGAGCTATAAAATCACCCTTTATTCTCTGCCATGTGTTCAGCAGGCCTCTCTTTGACCTCACTTTAAAGATTGAGAGGAAACATCAGAATGTGGGGTCGGTTTCATGAAATACTAGGAGAACAATTACCCCAAACGTATAAAATAGAATCTTGTTAAGAGCGCCACATGTAGAGAAATGGATAAAAAATAATAATTTGCTGTCAGTATATAACAGTATCACATGCCTAACATTGTTTCACAGAAATGTTGAGCTTCAGTTTGTTTGAAGAAAACAGATGGTAATGGGTAATTCAACAACTGTGATTACTGCTGAGACTTAGCAGTAGGAGAAAGAAAACTAATTATTTTATGGATAAGAAACACATTATAAGTAAGTGATATTTGGGGCCGAAGCCTTGAGACAATGTGGGACTGGATATTTCAGCAGGAACTCATGATCTTTGTAACGGATGTTCTCTATGGTAGACGTTAGTGAAAAACATGTTGCGATTTTGGCATTGTATACATTCGATTTAGTGGTGAGAGACAGCCAGAAGACTTCCTTTACCAAAAAAAACTGACATTCAAGCTTTTTTTATTTTTTTATTTCTAACCTCAGTGCATGGACACACAACTGTGTCTTGTCAAAATCATTCATGCCTTTGTTCGATTACTGTCAAACCATTTTTCATACATGTTTTTTCAGTTGTAATGCTTGTGTCATGTCTTATGTTGTCATATAATGCTGTGATATGTGGTGATATGTTACTACCAATTTCTGACTTTTTTGGCAAATGCCCGTTTGTCTTTTAGATGCATATTGTGGGTGGATAGAAAGATTGAAAGCTAGATGGAATAATGGGTCGTGAAAGAGTTTTATAGCCTGTGGTAACATCAGCCTAACATCTGCTTCTGTCTGTACTTCCAGTGACATCCTGAGGGTTGGTGTGACGTTAGCAGGCCATCAAAAGAAGATCTTGAACAGTGTCCAGATGATGCGGGCACAGATGAACCAGATCCAGTCGGTGGAGGTTTGACCCTCCCAAGTGGAGCAGAGGGAAAAATAAGGCGGTTGGGATGCGGGGCTCTGGGTGCAGAGGATGGAGTTGATTTTTTTTTCTTTTTTTTTCCATGTGACAATGTGTCTGGTCTTCCCACCAGACTGCCATTCATCTCCCATTCCCTTTTCCACTTCCCTCTGTGCTCCTCCTATCCCCTTACCCTGACTCTCCCTCCATCTTTGAGATCAGCTGTGGAGAGTTAGGAAAATAAAAGTCCTTGTGAAGAAGCATCAGACCGCCCACAGCCAAACCACCTTTAGAGCCAGAAACATGGGAGGTTAGACGTGACCAGCAACACATTTTTCAATCTTCCACCTTTTTTCATTGATGGTTTTGTTTTATTTTTATTTTTTTGGTTTGCTTGTTCTGATAATTTTGTAAAGAATTTTTTAAAGAAAAAAAAGAAGAAAAACTGAAAAAGGAAAGGAGTTTATCTAAATTTATAGATGATATAAGGTTGTACACTAGATGAACTGAGTAGGAAAGCTACCCTTTAAAAGGGCAACAAAAAAGAACACAAGGAAGAGTTGAGGAGACTGCCCTCAACAAGGTCTGGATTTTTTTAATTTTTTTTGTTTTTAATTTTGGACATTGTGCAAAAACACAGAAATTCTCTGTGGTTTTCTGAAAGGCAAGGTGTGGAGGAGACTAGGTGATCCGATGTGTACACCCAACTGTTTCCCCGGGAAAGATAATATAAAAGAGTGAACTACACAACTTTTGCCATAGACAATGTCAAAAACACTTTCAATCAGACTGACAAACAGTGAAATCAACACTGAAGAAAAAGGAAAAAAAAACAAACTCATTGCAAGTAATTTTCTATATTGTGTGATATTTTGTGATGAAGACTCCCTCTCACCATGCTTCCTCTCACTAAAGAAAATTAAAGTGTTTTTTTTTTCCTCACAGCCTGCCAAATAGAAGTATTTTGCACCCCAATCCTGTACTGTACATATCAAATGCACATGACCTGCCATAAAACGATGACTCAGAGATAGCTATTGTAATTAATCAGTTCAGGGGCAGAAGAACTGATTGCAAAGGCGGGGGGCTTGAGTTTATTTGCTTGATTTTTAAAAAAAGCAAACTGAATTCCTGTGTAGTCATACAAAAAGAGACAGGTTATACATTAGAATCCACATGCATTAAGTCCCTGTTATAGCTTCCTCCCTCATGTTCATCTCCAGTGCTGTGTGTCCGCATGTGCACATGCATAACACATGCACAAAGAAGCAGTCGCTCCCGAAACGTCGGGACTTGTTTGATAGCATGCTGAGTGAGTGGTTAATTTCACAGTGCTTTGATTTGCTGCAATTACTAGAACTCTGTTTGGTAAGAGCTTAGATTTGACACACTTTACAGAGTGTAATGCGTCTGCATTATATTCGGTCTTCTTCTGCCAGTTTTTCTTTTGTAAACAAATTCGTACTTTTTTTTTTCCCCTCACACACACAATCCCACTCATGAATAGACTTTTCATCGAGATGTTGACTGAATGGAAAAACATGCAATGCGTTGTATTAATTTCTCTATTGGTATCAATGAATTGCTATTATTACTTTAAGATTAATTTTTTTCTGCACTGAGTCTACTGTGTGACTCCAACAAAAAACTCTGGATCTTCCATAAATGCTTTGAAATTATTTTTGGATCATGTTGGTGCACAAAACCATGTAGATAAATGGCAATTTCATGTAACAGGCCTTGGCTTTATTTAATAGACAGTATATGCATTTATTTTATGGTTTCCTGTGAATGGTACTGTCTAATGAGTTCACAGCTCTCAGTCATTGTTTGTGTTGTGGTCAGTAACCTGTTGGAGAGGTTATGGGGGGAAAAGATGGAGTGTATAGCAATGCAGTCATTCTCCAGCGATGGTGAATGTTGAATCAGGCAGGGGTTTATGTACACAGCCACTAAATGTTATCAGCAGTGGAGAGCTCCCACTGAGCTGCGCTCTGAGACCTGACAGCCAGACATGGATGTCCAGCTGTGAGCGATCGGTCAGATGTGTCTGGTCACAGCGGGGCAGCCGCACCCTGATCACTGCTGCTCTGTCCAGGCACTGATTCCTTCCCCGTCCTCTTGATCACAGACATGCCTGTGGGCCACCTGTCTGCCGCTTCCACTGATCTCCACACAGTCGGCTTCCAACAGTTGTCCGGTTTCATCTCGGCGATTTTAAAAGAATCTACAGCAGCAGGCGAACTGCCACTCATGAGTGGGGCAGTTGTGTCATGTCTTGTCCTAATGCTGCATGCCGCTGAGTATGAGAGAAAGATTCCTCCGGACCAGACAATGCTTCCATGTTTGCTTGTACCAAATCCTCAGATGTAGACAGGAGTTCCCGAGACAGCTCTAGCACCAAAGCCCCTCTTAAAGAAAGTGAGAAACCTCAGTTACTGCACCACCGTCATTCTACCTTTCATTATCCCTGCCTGTCCAGAGAATTTAAGGCCAAGAGTGGATGGCGGGATTTTCATTCTTTTTCTGCCCTACGCTCTGCTTGGTTATTTTCATCTGCGGTACAACACATCGAACAAATATTTCCCTGGAAGCTTTTCATAACATATGAAACTGGAGGAGGAGACTCATGAGCTGCTAAGTCATAGCTGAGAAGCGAGTGAGAAGTGATGCTGTGACCTAAATGCCACTGATGCCAACATGTAGTCTTCTTTTTTTCCCTGAGCTTTGATTATCTCCCCTTTCCATTTCCCAATACTTAACAGCTCATCAGTTTTATTTAGTTGAGGCTGTATGCTCTCGTGGTACAGCAAATATGCTGTCGTCAGGAAAAACACTTAAGAAATTAGACTGGAGTATACACAAGGCTGGTGAGGTTTTGCTCCAGCCCCATTAAAGCTCATTCAGATGCTTGTCCTTGGATGCTGCCAAGACTGTGAGTTATTAATCAAGCAATTATCCTTGACGTTAGCTTCAAGGAAGTACCTAAAACAGGGTGGGCAGACATGCTGCAGCGGTGGAATAGTGCTGAAATTATTCCGATTTCTTTTGGTCCATACTGTCTGTACTTCTTGCAGCTTAGAGAATTCTTTTTCTGATAGTTTGGTTTTGTTTCATTTTTCATTTCATATAATGGAGTTTAAATTTTTTTGTTTGAATTTGGAGTGTTTGGAAATGCAGCAAAGTGTCTGCTTTATGTATCTTATGATTCTCATGGCACAAAAAAGTATTGTTGCAGATCAGGGCAGTAACCAGTGAGCCCTTATGTTCAACTTCTAGGCTATTGAAAAATGTATAGAAAATGAATTAGTGATTCAGCTAGTGCAGTTTTTATGACAGGCATGTTTCTAAAAGAATTTTCACTCCATGTGATTATTCTTTTATTGCCTCTGAAATCAGACTGAATATTTCATTTAAATGAAATTACTTTTCCATTTTTGTAAATGGTTTTCACAGTTCAGAAGTGCAGTAGTATATATCAGAATATTCAATCACTTGGAAATTTGATGACTTGTAAATACAGAAAGGTCTTTGTGCTCTTTATTTTATTCACTTGTTTATTTTTTCTTTCAGAGCAGTTGCTTTTTACCCATCCCCCCCAAAAAAACCCAGCATGTATGAGTACCTCAACAGGTGTAGTCTTACCGCAGCAAACATACAGCATCTACACATGCAGACTCCAGTTTCCCTTGTTTTCCTCTGGATAGTAAAGTAGATGCAGTGTGGTGGTGATGCCAGTGATGGTTTCACGCATTTTGTCTCTGCATTTTTCAGAGAAACATGTTGTACTTTCTCCTTTTACACCTGTGAAGAAAAGTAAAACCACTCAGCTCTGTCCTCACCGTGTGCCAATTTTTGAGGGACGAAGAAAAACCGTTAAGCCTCAGTGTTACAGTTACGCGATCGTGTGCATAAACACGAGCTGTGCCAGCAACTGGGCTGCATATGGACGCCGCCTTCCTACAGTTTGGTCAAACCTTGAAGTTTAGCTCCTGTTCTGGCAGAAAATGGCTCCTTTTTAATGGCTGCAGACTGAAGTACCAGAGCGCCCTCTACTGCCGTGGTGGTCAAATGTATCTCGTTGGAGTGACATTTTCAGGTCCAAGTAGTTTGCGAATGTTGCAGCAGCCAGATTACCAGTGTTTAGGACATTTCAGAAAGCTGCTGCTGATGGACAAATGCTGGCTGCTGCTCAGAGCAGGCCTGTGTCTTTCCCTCAGTTGAACAAACTTTTCTTCCAGTATGGCATCCTGTCACTTGTGTTGCCTTCCGTTTCTCGCACCCTACCCCAGTCCCTCACTCCACCACTACCACTCTGGCTGTTGGTTAGTGCAGTCAGGGGATCTCTGTGTGCTCCTCTGGTCTGTTAAAGCCTATATTATAGACCAGTGCTGGTTCAGACCACTGTGACTGATTTGGGAGATCCTGTATTTCTGTATAAATGTATATTGACTGTAACCCTGTGAATGATGTAACAATTTCATTATTTGTAATATTGTCATTGGTTTATTTTCTAAAAATGGAAAGCCCAACTTGACTCTCCTCAATAAAAAAAAACAAAGAAAAAAAAACCATCTGTAATAAAAAGAAAATGTCAATGTTTTTTTTTTCCATTATTTATTGATTTAAAATGTCATTATTAACAGCATTTTTAACATCTATTTTACAGTGTTAATCTAAAAATATGTGGTGTCACAAACATGAGTGGATTCTGGCTGTTGCACTGCCAGACAAATAATTACTGTTTTAATCATTCTTTTAAGGATTTTATTTTTTTTATTTTTTTTTTTATTTAAGTTTACATGTAATAAAAATGTGTCTCCATTGTAATAGTCTAGTCAGCTGGCATTTAATTGAATCAAGTAAAAGGCAGCTACAAATAAATGCTGTAAGTAAATATTTTTTTTTACTTTACTTTTACTTTACTATTATTTATTTTGCAATTTAAAAGATTACATTACTTTTTTCTAGCATTAGATACAATTTTTATATTAAAATTAAATATTAATTCAGAAAAGCAAAATGTGGTATTTTAGGTTAAAATTACGTTTAATACTTATTTGTCTTTTAAAAATTACCCCATAACATATAGTTTTAGAGTAAATGTAAAAAAGAAAATAAAAAAAACAAGTTTGAAAGATAAGCCGAGTGACACTTTCTTGGCAAGTTGTGGATTTGAAAACGCCTAATGCATACTACCACAAGGAAGCTAGGGCACTGAGGGAAAAAGAGCCTAAAAAAAAGAAGGTAAGAACGCTTCAGCTAATATCTAGGTGTCTAATTTGTTTTTAAACCGAATTTTTTTTTTTTTTAAGTCAGCGCTGACAAACCTAAAGCAAAACCTTAGTAATAAATGACACATTTAGTCATAATGAAAAGGAAAAGCTCAAGTAGGTTGTTGGCTAGCTTGCTTACGTTCAGTAGCTAACATGGGGTTTGTTTTTTGTTTTTTTACATCTTTCAGTGTACTGAGTGGCAAAATGTAATTTTCATTTAGCTGGTGGCCCCATCTACCCATGACAGAGCAGGCATGTAGATGGGTGAAAGATTAAAGAAAAAGCTAATATAAGTTTCTTAGTAAGGATTTGGGCCAGCATGCTGTCAGGAAATCTTTGTTAAGCCATTGTATTTACAACTTCCTGGAACTTTTAGTGGAGATACCATTAATCCAGACACACTGCTTCTATCAGATGACACAGAAATCTTTAGCATATGATTCACATAATGCTCACAGATCATTCAGGGAACTGGCAATCTGGAAGAGACCACTCTCATCAGGATAAAAGAGTACAACATAGCCCCAGGATGCCCTCACTTTAGGGGCAAAGGATCTTTTTCTCTCTCTTTTTGCTTTAATATTCCACCTGTTAGTGTTTTTAATTCCTTTGGAGTACAAGATTCAAATCATCATAAGCTTCATTTTCCCCTTGTGCATGCAATATTTGGATTTGTGGCGGTATTTTTTTGCTGGGTTACACAGACAGCCTAAAAGGGCATAAAACTGATTCATAAAAACTCATTAAAAAATCATTTATTTGGTTTACAAGCCAGATTGAAACCAGTTTCAATAACCACTTAGTTATTGCTTTCTGTCTTTGCTCAATGGAGTGCTGTATTTATGTTGAGAATTCTAACATTTAAAATGGCTGACCGGGTGTTTTATGGAATAAGAAAACTGTAAGAGAAGGGTTATTTAACCTTCAGCGGTACAAGTCCTACACTGATGGGATTTATTTGAGCTCACAATGAGCTTTCCTAAAAAGAAAAGGGAAAAAAGTCCCTCAGGAAATAATTCAAATTCCTACAGTTTAAAAATTAAATCTTCTGCAGTAACTTCACCAATGCTAAAAGCATGGCTAAAGATTTAGTAAATGCTTTCATGTTCATGAATGTCGCATTGCATACACATCAAAATGGACTTACTCTCAAAAGCAGCTGCAAATCCAGGGATAATTATTTTAGGTCAAATTAAACATTTAAGTTAGCATCACTTCTCTCAGTGTATGCACAGAGCCTTCCTACTGCACATTGTTCTGTGGTTTTGTGTCAGAAGTGATTTGACCAACAGCGCTGCCATCTCTCCACAGCTCTGTTTCTTGAGTGTAGGTCAGGCTCCTTTCACCTTGCTCTGAGATTTTTGAAACCTCATTAGCAGCCGACGCGTGAAAGGCTGGAGACCTCGACCTGACCCGCTGGAGAATGGCGTGTGTGTTAAATGGTTTACCCCATGAGGAGTAGGGGAGAGGTTCAGGAGTTCAGTGGAGGGGGGTACACCCAACCCTTTTCAACTGCTACCCTTGACCACCCATAATTTCTCCCACTTGGTTATACCTTGATGACTCTGGGCCCAGCGCAGTCCAGCATTGGAACAAATTGATAGATTTTTTTTCTCTGAGCGAGGAAGAACACTTGGTGGAGGGAAAGATGGGTGCAAAGAAGATTACAGGTTTATATGTGAGTTACAGTAGCATTTTTATATTGGAAAATTCATTTAATTTAGGAATGTTTCAGGTGATTAAGTTATGTTTTTTTAGTTGTAGACTGAATTATGGTTGAATAGGGATAAGGGGGATTTGT
This sequence comes from Etia nguti, assembly GCA_015106755.1. NCBI lineage: Eukaryota > Metazoa > Chordata > Actinopteri > Cichliformes > Cichlidae > Etia > Etia nguti. The sequence continues at coordinate 9,291 of VUQG01023010.1, read as the reverse complement.
AGCAGTGTCTACGGTCATGTCCTTTGCATAATTCATTGCTACGACACTACGTCCAGTGCCCTCCTTTGCACCTGGAGTAAACGCTTACAGAAAAGTGTTGCGAACCAGCCATGTTCATGTTGTTCTTCTTTTCTTTCATAAAATAAGTCAGATGCTGGGCTGTACTAACGGCTTACTGCATTTGCAGTAGTGTAAAAAAAAGAACCTATATACAGAAGGCAGGCGTACAGAAGAAAAAATGAGCGTGTAATAGCCGATTCAAATGTAGAAAAATCTGCAAAAACTGAATCCAGAAAGCTAGCTCAAATAGTCAAAACAAAACACCTTTCCAAGAAATAAAAGTAGGCACAACGAGCACACACAGGAAAACAGACGGACTAACAAAGCACCATGTGTTTATCTAGAGGGGGGATGTGGATGCCTCATTAAAAAGAATCTGAAAATCACACCCAGTTATTATATTATATTTTTCATGGCATTTTTCCACACTATCTGTTCTAATCAGATTTTCATTTTTTCCAGGCAATGGAATTTAAGGGTTGTCTTCTCAGTATGTGTTATTTTTAAATTTAAAATTCTATCATTATTAAACGTATTTTAGATTATCAATATTTGCAGGCATCCGCAACCAGAAAAAAAACTTGTTAGCATGAAACTATATTCTAAAATAGCTAGGGGTCTCATAATATGAACATTTTACTTCAGTTATGTGTACTAATAGAAAATGAACAATTACAATTACGATTGCAATATTTTTTTTTAAATTTGAAAAAAGTTAAATGGCAAATATCAGTTATATTCATTTATAATTTTGCCTGTTACCATAACTATGCTGACACATACAGAAATAATAATCATACAATTATTTACAATATTATAGATTTATTCCCACAGTATCAATATTTATTATAATGTCAAAGTTAGTGTTAGCAAGAGGTATTATTAAATTATTCCCACATGAAAGACAGTGTAAGTGGTTACATACACACATTTTTTTTTAAATTCTTACCTAAACCATTCTGAATTAAGATTTTGGACCAACACGTGCACAAATGTTGAATATGTCAAAAAAACTGAGGACATTTCTTCCTATTCTTTCATCGTATTCAACATAGGATGAATACAGTCTGAAAGTTAGCAGACCAAATTATTAATACAGTACAGTTTTTCTTCTAATTAGGCGAGGTAAAGATTAATGTAAGGGTCTGAAACTTGTCTGTGTTTGTTATATCAGATCATGGTGTTTGTAGAATGGTTTAAAAGCCTTAATAGAATAAAACTAATGTAAAACAGTATTTGGCTATACGTAGAGATAGCTAAGGAACAGATCTGTTTGTGTTGAATTTTTACATTTTTGTTCACATATTTTCTGGCGTTTGAGCATTCAAGCATGCCTTTTAATTATATTTTAAAATTTTAATTATTCATTGATCAATTTTTGTGCAATTATAGCTATTTCTTTTCTTTATTTTTAAATTTAATACAGCATTTTAAAATGTATCTAGTGGCACTGCAGTGGGATTTGGAAGAATTCTAAGCTATTTTCCACTCATCCCCATATGAAAAACTAGACTACATAATCCTTACAAGCCAATCGCCATATCACTGTGCTGGAATAACCTTTTCAAAATACTTATGCAACATCATCAAAGTTCTGTTTGAAATTAAATAGCAGTAAGTGATGGTGAACCAGTTAGTCAGTTAAAATCAGTTCAATAGGTTCACATAAAAAAAAAAATTCTGCCGAACATCTGGACGAAACTCTGAGCCAAACAAACCAGAAAAGAGTAACTTTATAACTTTGATTGGGTTTTCACTTTATATGAAAACATCTAGCCACCAGCTGGGAAAGTTCTTAATAAAGATCTTGGTCCAGATGTCAAAAGAAACAAAGAAAGTAACTAAAGATGCATGAAAGATTATGAAGAAGTAGGCATAGCGTAAAAACATTAAATACATTAAAAACCGGCACATGCATAGCCTAAAGCAGGTATGTTTTCTGGGTTTTCTGAATATTCATGCGAGCTGCTGCCCAGTGTTTTCGCATTGCAGAAAATGTCCCTATTAAGCAGACAGGTTTGGAAGCAGGAAATCACTGCAGATTTTCCATAATGTTGGCTGCAAGATGAAAAACTGTATGTGGCCACCAAGGACATTAAGGCCAGTGTGAGTGAGGGAGGAAGAGTTCACCCGTTCATGTTGTGTCGAAAGACCTCCAAATGGGTCAGAACTGTCACAAGCCATTTCCATCATGTCCTGCTCCAGAAACATGATGGAAAGTGGAATTAGAATGAAATAAGACATAGTGATTCCTCCGGGCACACGAGGAATGGATCTGCTTACCATACAACTGCCCTTAATTGGCAAGAAGCTCAAAGGTTTGACCCCAGGAGCCAGGTTTTAAGAGAGTTACGAGACAGTGGCTAATGCGGCACAGACTGCTTAGACCCTTTGTCTGGATTGATGAATTAATGTGTCCAAGAAATCTGGACATCTGGGCTTGGGCTTTGGCAAATTACATCCAGCTCTAACTGGACTCTGCTTAATACGGCCCAGCAGGTACAGTAAATAAGACTCGGAGGTTAATGTGAACCTTGCAAGGACCTTGGTTATAAATAAAAACCACGTTTGATCCATGTTGCACACTGCTATGGCTTGGCAGGAAACTTTAAGCAACATTTAAACAGAAGCCGTTTCTCAAGGACAAGCAACAGCTTTGTTATCAGTATTAACGGTATGAAGCTGGCAAGGCATATAATCAAAAACTAGGGAAATGTGCCAGGTTTTCCATCTTGCACCCCAAGTGAAGCAAAATTTGACTGCAAATACACTGATTTTATTTACTTAATAATATATGTATCCAATTGTAAAAAGACAATTAGTTGCCACAGTTAAATCATGCAGTGACATTTGCGTGGCTGCAGAGCGCCAACATCAAAGTGTAAATTCACTGCAACACAGAGAGACACGTGAACTCTGGGTGACTGCTGAACCGCTTTTCTTTTTAATTCCCTTCCACTTGAGTTACACAACCCACAGATGCCACATCGTGTCGGGCAGAACCAAAGGGAATATCTTTCCCTCTTGCAGAAATGCTCACTGAGTTTTAGGCTGAGCTTCATGTCTGCCTCCAGCATGCAAAGGGAGCAAAGAATGAAGGCATGACTCAGAGGAGCTTAGAATGTCTGACCTACATGGCAATATAAATCATATATTCCACTACGTTCCTTATATATTTCTGCATTGTTTCTCATTTTATATGAAATTTTTATTATAATGAGATAGCATCAAGTCAAAGACTTTTTTTTTCCAAGCAATGTACCTCAGTTTACTGTTAATAAATGAATAGTTTGTACTTAATATTGGTGCTGTTGAATAATATGGAAATAATATGGAAATTGTTGTGCTCTGGAAAGCTTTAAAAATAAAAGATCCTGAGCTCCATCTAGTGATAGAGATAAAGAGTTACATTATATCGCTTCTGCTTTAAGCGCTCAGTATTTAGTTTAGGATGGCTGCCATAGTTTTTTTTTTGCTTGCTTGTTTGTTTTTTCACAAACAATGTGAAGTCCAGTTAAAGGTCCCTGATACTCCTAACATCAACACAGAAGTATTTCCTCATCTGTGTGCCTGAATGTATTAATAGCTTTTTCATACAGCACATTTCACACAAAAAGCAATCAAATGTGATTCACAAAGGAAAAAACATCTCATAAAAGAAAAACGGTAAGAAACAGGAACATAGATCAACAAAGTGCAATTGTTCATTACCATTTGCTGTGGAGACTGGAGAGTCGACAGGCTTTCATTCCACCCAATCACCACCAGAGCTGATTTCAGTGATTATGCATTCCTCTGTGGCTGAATAAATGTTAGTAAAATCAGCTGCTGGAAAGAAGAACTGCAGGTACCCAGGGCTTTGACGTTGGTGGGAGTAATGCTCGAGAGGATGAAGAAATGTAATCAACAAAAAGGCTCAGGCACAGGTTTGATTTAATCAGCTTTACTGACAAAAATGTGACGCTATAGTCAGCAATTTGATTTTAGTCAGTCTCTAAAGAGATGAAACTAGATTTTTGTTTCGAAACATTTAGATGATATTGCATCAAATGCTCCATTAAAAGCTCACCTGTCAGTCTGTGAACATGAGACGAAAGGGTTAGACTAGTCCAGTGTTTGCAGCGTGCACACACAAATAGTCGTGTCAAGGTTAGGAATTGAAGCATCCAAAAATAAATGTTATTTTACATTTCAGAACCAAAAACTGTACGTCATTTAGAAAAATATGCAGCAGTAGCACATTCATGCACAGTCATAAATTCATAGAATGATCTTTTATACTTATATATTCACATCAAGAGCCACAGTAGTACGGTATAATTAAAGCTGAGTCCTTTGGACTGATCCAGACAAACAGTAACATTTGAAATTAAAATCATGTCTAGTTATTGTGGCAATTTTACAGATTTACAATCCATCCGGTTTAAATTAAAATAGGTTATTTATGTGTTTCATCATGGACAAAGCATTTCTTGACCGCTCCTCTCCCTTGTTGTTCAGTGAGCCCTCTAGTGTTAGAGTAACTGATCTGGATTTTGACTTGCTCTTAGTTACAAGGAGCTACTCATGTGTGTGCTACTATAAGATATTCTTCAATATCAAAAGGCATTATTTCATTCTTTACACATGCACTGTAGTGGTAACAGAAAATGGAAGTAAGAATTTCACTTACTTGAAATCATATTTTTAAATTATATAGTAATTAATTAATATATTATCATAAACTGCATACAAAATCAAGCTCATGTTTTTCCATGTTTTTCAAGAATTGTTACTGATCCAAACCATCAATACTGATAAATTATTCATCAGTTGCTATTTTTTTTTACCTCAAAACATGAAGCATCATATTGAATAATTCTTAGCAGCTTCTTGGTGCTTGTTGAGCGAAGAGAGCGGACATAAAACTATTTAATAGTGAAATAATGCCAAAGTATTTAGGAATTCTGCATAAGTACCAAGTACTTAAAGCAACATGAAAAGAATGAAATTGAAGTAATTAATAATGAATGAGTTGCTGCTATTGTGCACCTCCCAGTGCTTAGATAAGAGTTCAGTAGAAACATATTGGAGAAAGCAAAAGTTAAATGTATATATTGATAATCATAAAGTAAGTATGACCCAGTGATTCACTAATATCTCCTAGCTGGATCTTTGAAAAATGTCTTCTTTATCTATCATTAAGTCTATTTATTAACATTTGTCAGGGAACTACAGATGACTATAATTACCAGGTAACTCCTGTTTACTCATCGTTCTTTTAGCGAATAAGTAGCTTTTTGAATCCTTGAAATATGGCGCATTCTTGCTTCGAGGTACTGTGTAGACATCAAATGCGGTACCTAATATTACTGTTTTCCCTTCAAGAGCTGATCCATACACACATGAATTCCAGCAGAATCAACACTCACATTGTTCACCAGCCAAATTCTATCCAACAAACCTGGGCATTCCCCCCACAAATTCAGCCCATGGCTTGTTGAAGGAAATTTAGCAGGGTACACATGTGCTTTCTCTTTGCTCATTCTCTCATCTACTTTCCTGGAAACAGAGGGGAAAAAACCCCCATTTGATTGGTGGACACTTGCCTGACTCATGGAAAACAAAGATACATCTGTCCTTCAACCTTCTTTAAACAGCTCTTTAACATTTCTCATGTTCTTTGCTGAAAACATGACAAAGACCTGGCCTTTCTTGTGGCTGACCGTGTGGCTGGATTTCAACAAAGATCTAAAAAGTAGGTAGTGAAGCCAAGTCGCTGTCAATGTGAAACTTTTAACAGCCAAACAAACAATTTAGTCTGGCTAGAAATGATTGTGACTGTCAGCGAAAGAGAGTATGACGCACTTTAAAATGTATCTGAGTGAAAACGCTTGTGTAAGGATGATTGTTCATCCAGTAAATATAGTCCAAGGGAATTGTGTGAATAAAATGAGGCCACAATCTTACCAAATATTTCCATTTTATGGCACTGTGCATGCATAAATAAGCATGGAGTCTCAGAAAATACAAAGTTTCTACATATATAATATATGTACTAGTACAGAAGGGTCCGCTGTCATGTAATTTTTGCATCCTGATTATCCACTGAATAAGGAGTTTCAGTGGATAATCAGTTGCACTGTTGACACGTTTCACCACATGGGGGCAGTGTTTAACAACAGCTCAACCAGTGTCGCGATCTGGAGGACAAATTTCCCTCCAAGGTCTCTGTCTGTCTAGACAACTTGCAATTTTCTTCTATTTTGTGGAGCTAGCAAAGAGAGTGCGAACATTTCTACCTGAATGGTTTAAACGGACAACTTTGCAGCTTATCCACTGTTGTCTTGTCTAAGCTGATGAAATTTATCAACCAACAAAATGAAACAGAAATTGGGCTGCAAGGAGAAACAACAGGCATATGGGACTTCAGTCAAAGGAGGCTGATAAATGCCAGCAGCAGCAAAGTAATATCGTCTCTTTTGATCTCTGGCCAGGGGGAGAGACATTGAAGGAATATTTTGAGATGCAGTGAGGTGTGTCCTCACTGTCGCAAAAGATTACTTAGTCTGTATGTAATCCAGAGAAGGTCATTGCTCACCTTTAATCTCATCCCATGTGACGTTATACGAGCAGTTATCACTACAGTTCTAAAAATGATTGATTGGAAGATATCATCAGCATGTCAGCCACACCATCCCATCTGCTCATGAGTGCAGATGAATGATATGTGATTATGTGCAGGATATTATTTACTGACTGTCAGGAGGGCCTTGGATATTTATTGTAAGGATAACGGATATGTACATTTATACTGAATTATTTTTTTTTCTGTACCTAAATTTGCACTAGTTTGAGTAGCCCAAGAACAAGAGCTACCATATAAATAGTAATACGTGCACGACTGTGAGGAGGGGTATTCAGGTATACTATAGAGTATGTAAGAATAAAAAAAGCAAAGAATTTACTTTGTGCAGTCAAGGGGGAAAAGTGCAACTATTTTCACCTCCAGTTCCAGCAAAGAAAAAATAAGGTAATTTTGAATTTGATGGCAACAACAAATCTAAAAAAAAATTGGACAGGGCCGTGTTTACCACTGTGTAGCATCCCCTGTTCTTTCTTTCAGTCCATAAATGTCTGGTAACCGAGGGGACCATTTGCTGGACTTTATGGAGAGAAATGTTGTCCCGCCCCTGTCTGTTAGGATTCTAACTTTTCAGCGGTCCTGGGTCAATCCTAGGTCTTCTTTGTTGTGCATTTGGTTTTATGATGTGCCAAATGTTTTCACTTGGTGAAAGATCTGGACTACAGGCAGGCCAATTCAGGACCCAGACTTATACTAAAAGCTATGCTTTTGTAATAAATGCAGTATGCAGTTTAGCATTGTGTGGCTGAAATATGCAAGGCCTTCCCTCACATGGAAATAGCTTGGATGGGAGCATATGTTGCTCCAAAGCCTGCATATTCCTTTCAACTCTGATGGTACCTTTCCAGATGTGCAATCTGCCAATTCCATAGGCACTGATGCACCCCCATACCATGAGAGATGCAGGCTTTTGTGCTAATGACAAGTCACATGGTCCTGAAAGCCCAAAAGATGAAAGACATCCGGTACTAATGTTTGCGGAATCTCAGCCCATATTAACTTCCTCTAAGATGCTCTTTTTATATTTAATCATGTTACTGATTAACTGTTAACTGCAAAATATTCCTCCAGTTGTTTTTTTAGTACCACTTACCTTTTGCTGCCATCAAATTCAGTTTGATTGTAAAATATCTTAGTTTAAAGATTCTGATTTGATTTACATTTTACACAATCTCACCGTTTGTTTGGAAATGGGTAGTCTTTTCTCAGTTAGAGCAAATTTTTGCCCAATGTTTATTATCTTTTTTGATGGCATATAATATTGGTCTGTACCTAATTTTTGCGAACCAGTCTATGAGAAGACTAGAAAAGATGAACCTAGCCACCTTGGCATCACCTATTGGTTTGTGAAGTCATGTTTTTGAAGCCTCCAGCTGAGCATTTTCAAATCAGACATGGCTAGGGAGCCATTGTCATTTATGTGGTATTTATGTGTACTTATGTGCCATTCTTAAGGTAGTCATGCCCTAAAAGCATGTCCTGTTTTTTTTTGGTCCTTTTTGACTCTAATGGGACTGCAATTTACAAAATGAACATTGTTTATCATTAAAGTTGTGGATGAAACCATAATTCTCATCATAAAAAGTGTTTACTGAAGTCATTGTATCATAGGAGCTGAGGGGGTGTTCCCATAGACTTTTATATAACCAGACATTTGTTTTTTGTTGTTTTGGGGTTTTTTCTTGCAGTCAGAAGAGCCGTCCCCTGCTGGCCATCAGAAACACTGCAGGTTAAAGAGTGCTGCTATATTAGTTTTACTTCTCAGATGTACAATCCTCTAGTGCGCTTTCTTAAAAAAAATGTATTTAAACATTTTGAGCATAAAAGTGGACAATTTCATACAGAACATACTTTGGGAAACTTAATAAAAACTGAAGAAGTCAATTAGGATGTAAAGTACGGCTGGGCCATGTCATACCATTCAAGGTAATACCGGTATAATGTTAGGCAATGATAAGAAAATGAAATATCGCGATAGAATATGGGTAAAACGCGCATGCGCAGTGCCTTTGTTTTCATACGCACATTGCGTAAAAAGCATGGCGGCAACGGAGAATGAGAAGGGCGAAAGCAGATCGGCTCCACGGTTTGGTTTGTAAAAATGGTGCCAACTTCAGTGGTGTGGAACTGGTTTGGTTTTCGTCCGTCAGACACCCACCAAAGAACAATTTTTGGCAGAACATGCAAGCGGGCCTAAAAACCTGGGGCTGCACGGTGTCAAGGCGTTAGCGCCGTCCAGCCCCACGCACGGGGCGATGCGCGTTAACTCGCTAACGGAGATTTGCTGCGTTAACGTCATTTTAACGAGATTAACGCTGACAGCACTAGTTTTAATACGACTTTGGTAAGCTACGAAGCCGCACCGCTTGATGGATTGTCGGAGCATTACGGCTATCGTAGTCAGGAGCCTCGCGGAGTAATACGTACTGTGCTTCAACATAATATTACCGTATTGTGTGTGTATAACCTCTTTTTAAGTTTTGTGGATATTATACATGGTTATGCTCAGGATATGTCGGCCCATTTCCACTGGAAATGCCTTTTGGTTAAACTGTCAGCAAGGAATTTGCATTTGCACTGTTAAATTTTTATATAGATTTAATGCA
>VUQG01023002.1:0-11527 GCA_015106755.1 Etia nguti | reverse complement strand
GAGAAAGTGGCCCCTTTCATGAGTAAATCATATAAGCCTTATATGATTCACTGTATGAAGTAGGCCACATCTTATGCAAGTCTTTTATAAGTTTTTTCTATTTCTTGTCCATATGGGCAGCTATGGGCAACATTGGAATCACCAACTAACCTAGCCCCACTAGCTAACCCTACGCAAACACAGGGAGAGAATGCAAACTCCACAGAAGTAGAAGTAATAAAAGTATATAACAAAACAGTAAAAAATCAGAGTCTGTCTGTCAGTCAGTTTGGATTAAAAAAAAACATTCAGTCTGTGTTAAAATGGTGAAAACTGCAACTCTGTGGCAGGTTACTTTCCATAGCATCAGTCAGACTTTGGTTGTAAATGTGACTCAGGATTACAGATAGTTGGCAAGCATAGATTCTAAGAACCTTGGGGCTTATCCCATTGAGGCCTTCAGCCTTGCCCTGGTGTATTTTCTCCACCTTCTCTTAACCTGGTCGGAAAGGCTAGGAGGAAGCAGGTGGAAGAGCAAAATCGTCTGTCTAAGGAGAGACGATTTTATTTTATGTCTGTATATTTTATTTTATTTAATTTTATATATATATGTATACACACACACACACACACACACACACACACACACACACACACACACACATATATATATATATACATATTTGGTATACATATTCAGTAATGCGCATACATTCTTATATTTGTACATATATTTATTCTTATAATTCTCACATTCCCATTCTTATATTTTGCTTTGTTCTTATGTTATTGCTTTTTGCACACCTCTGTTGCTTGTGAAGTTTGCACACAAGAATTTCATTCACAGGTGCTGTACCAGTGTACCAGTAATGTGATGTGACAATAAAAGTGATGTGATTTGATTTGATTTGCGAGGAGGCCGTAAGGCAATGAACTGAACTGATGACTAATTTCTAAGTATTTTTATCAAGTCCAAATTACATCATTTTGACTTTAATAGTGGAACAGTTTCTGGCTCTGTAAGACTGTGGTGCTTTTAAAATGAGCGGTTATCTACCAGTTTCATCAGAGTTAAAGTTACTGCTCAGAGGGTGAGGGTTTTCTTTCAAGCCTGAACCAATAAACAATGTTCCCTTTAAAACATGCTACACTCAGAAAAGTGGTAGAAAGCACTCGTTTATGACAGTCAGTAGCTCAGCAAGAGCTCGGTCTCTCAGAGAGACATCTTTGAGTTGACTGAAAAGGTAAAGTGTGTAGATATTCGCCACCATTTAGGTTGTATGTTTGTGTCCAGGATGTACCTGATAGCAACTGTATCTCTGAGCACAAAGTGCACAAACTAATGTGGAATGATTCAGAAGCATTTGCTATATTCTGCCAAATGTAGGAACCACAGGGCAAAGTACTTTTATCTAATTGAGATGACGGTTAACCTCTAATACGTCTTTTTGATTGTTGAATCTTTGTTTCTCGTCTGGTAAAATTAGCCACTTTAAAAAGCCATTCACTTATTTTTTATGTATTTATTTTTTGTTAGCTGAATAGAAGTCTCATATTATTGATGACTGTCGCATCTTTTCAGTTAAGCAAGTTGCAGTTACTAATTATATGCCTCTTTGTTTGCAGGGGGGATATTTGAGTCCATTGAAAGTGGCCCATCAGGTGCAGAGGAACTAGCCTTTAAGTTTGCTTTGAACACAATCAACAGAAACAGAACTCTGCTTCCAAACACCACACTCACCTATGACATCCAAAGGATAAACATCTATGACAGTTTCGAAGCCTCCAGGAAAGGTATTTGCTTGCTTGTGTTTGTGTTTGCACATATATATAGTCACTGTTTCAGGCCCATGAGCTGAGCAGCACTCGTTTAGGTTGTGACAGTTATAATCAGGCGAGGGAGAAATGGCTGAGCACTACAAATGTAAACAGAGAGAATTGATTGGTTCCAGGTAATGACTCAGCGGTAGTAATTCAAAGACCTGTTTGGCCCCCAGAGACAGCCAATAAAGTGCTATAATCTATCAGTTTTCTGTGTGCATCAGGCTGACATTTCAAGTCTCTTATCAATTATGGGCCATTATATCCTGTCTTGGTGATTTACCCAACTCACGTTTATTAAATAAGGTAATCAGAGTGCACAGCAAGTACAAGGATATGTGTTGTTGGTAAGTCATCAAACTAAAATGGTCTCAGATGCACCTTTAGACCTATGATAGGAGTATATTTAATAGATTTAGACTAGTTGCCAATAGAAAAAACTACAGATGAGGACAAAATTATTAGCTCCTCTTTGAGCCATTAGGACAAAACACTGCTGTGAAATTGTGAGCTTTAACTTTGTAATGCCTAAAGCTTGTGAAAGCAAGTTAAATGGGTTATCTTCCAGTTTACATCCAGTATGAAAACTTCAGCATAGTTTTGATCTGTCTGAGAAAGCATCAAAACAAAAGAAATCAGTTTAGACTTGAGGAAAAGAGTTGTTGATGCTCACGAAGCACAGTTATCAAAGTGTTTCCAAGTATGAAAAACTGAGTGAGGGCGAACATCAAGAAAATCAAAGAGTCAGTGCAGGATAATTTCGTAAGAGTGGAAGAAATCTTGAATGGAGAAGGTTATTGAATAGGATAAGATTTTGAAAGAAAACTTAAAATAGTCTGCAGCAAAACTGGGTCTGGTTTGTTGTTTGGTCTACCCACACTTTAATGATCCAAAACATATGTTGCTCCTAGTGAAGAGCAACCTCTAGAAGACCAAAGTGAATGATATTGACTGACCTGCACAAAGCCCCGACTTGAGTCCTATTGAAAATCTGTCAGATGAATTGAAGACCAAGGTCCATGTCAGAAGACCATCAAATCAGGAGGAGTTTGAGAGGTTTGCCAAAGAAGATAGGGCTGGGATTGCACATGTGGGAGACTTATTGAAAACTACAACAGACAACAGCAAGCTGTTATCCAGTAAAAATAATGCACAGTTCCATTAGGGTGACTAATAATGTTGACTTTGGTAGGTTTTAATAATTTTTTTACTGTATGCAAAGCAAAACGAAGCACACAAAATAAAACTAATCCTTTGAAAAATTACATTTTCATAAGAATGAATAATTATGAATTCTAAATAAATAATTCTGTCCTCATCTCTAATGTATGCAAAGCTGACCTATTCTTAGAACTGTTGTAGCAGGCGTAACAATGATTATATACATCTACCATGGAGCAGTGGTCTAAGGCAGAACACAGATAAATGTTAACGTATTGTATCCGAGGAGCAGTGGGCTAACTCTTTTAAATGCTTTGTCTCCCTAGCCTGTGACCAGCTTTCTCTTGGGGTAGCAGCGATTTTCGGTCCCTCTCACAGTTCCTCTGCTAATGCTGTCCAGTCTATTTGTAATGCCCTTGGGGTTCCACACATCCAGACCAAATGGAAGCATCAGGTATCAGACAACAGAGATCTCTTCTACGTGAGCCTTTATCCAGACTTCTCCTCCCTCAGCCGGGCTATCCTGGACCTGGTCCACTTCTTCAAATGGAAGACGGTGACGGTGGTTTATGATGACAGCACTGGTAAGACCGCATACACAGTTCTTGTACTGACAGTTCTTATCATATATATATATATTTAAAAAACTTTAACTTTTATAGTTTATAAATGTTTTAATAGGATTTCATGCTAAAATCTTTTCACTCGTTAAAATATAGTCCTTCCCAGTAGTGGATGTTCAGTGTGTGTATGGGAAGAGGAAAATGGTGGAGTGGTCTACTGTGGAGATATGGACATGACTTTTATTTTTGTTGCACAAAAGAACAAGAGCAGGATGGTAAAGTCCAAACTGCATCCAGAAGAGAAGCAACCGCATCATACTGCTAACAGAAATTCCTTTTTTTGCAAGCATCTGCACAGATAGCATGCTAACACAAAGCTAGGACCTAATCTTCACCAGGTTACAAACGATGAGCAGTAAGCTTCCAGCCTCCTTTACTACGTGTTCATGCTAGTAGAAGAATTACTGTGGAAATCACTTTCAAGTGTCTTTGGACTGACTTTGAACTTTGCTTTATGTATATATGTAAAAATGCATACCAAAAGAAAGATGCCACAGATGTCCTCATTGGTATAGAGATTTGTGTTAGTCTATGTGACTGTGGCTCAAGGTTTACTTGTTAACTAATAATTATGAGACAATGCGTTTCAGATCAGTTTAAAAATAATGGAAACAGAGTAAAAAATTACTTTCTTCATTGAGTAATTAAGTAACGTACTGCATTACATTTAAGAAAAGTAAGAAATAATGTGTAATACATTACTTTTTTGAGTAACAATCCTGGCACTGGTCATTACAAACTGCTGAAGTTTTGGAAAATAGAGGGATACAGTTTTATCAGTCTAACCTTTCACACACACATTTTCCACTACAAATCCCCCAAACTACTTTCAGCAAACATTCATTCATTCGTTAATGTCTTTCAGTGTAATCAAAAAAACGAAAGGTAAATCAAAAACTACAGCAGTGCTACAGAATCCAAGTGCTCTCTGTCTCACTTACTCTTTTACATCTATATAAATGAATGAGACTGAGGTTTTCCATCTTGAATTCAGAATCTGTGAGGAAGTAGCTTTTCTCCTTATGCGGTGAATGAAACCTTGTTCAGACCTTACTATGAGTCTAGGTCACCAGATGACAAATAAGCCAGCAGGCTGGGTACATCGACCATATGCCAGAGGTCAGGGTAAGTGCCAGCATGAAGACAGGCTGCCAGGCCTCCCAGAGTTCCATCCAACAGACAGACTGCAACCGAATTGGCCCGGATCGAGGAACTGCAGTGCACGTGATCAGCTAGTGCGTGCTCCGTGGAATCTGAAAGTACAATACAAACCAGCAGCTACAAATGATCAGGGAAATCTGCAAATAGCAGTGTGAAAGGTTTTAATAGTGGTTTAGTGTCCTTACATAGTCATTTTGTTGTGAATAGTCAGGACTGGAGGTAAACAGTGGAAGAGAGGTTTTAAGTCAACCACATGAAAAATGGTGAAAAAATACCCAAGTACTGTCCTGAATTTAAATCAGTTTTTAAAAAAATTTGTAGTCATAGTCATTCTGTGTATTTGACATTTTTGAACACACCACTAACAGAACTGGAATTTAATAGATGGTTGAAACAGACACAAGGAGATCTGACTTATTTAAACTCACTAGTCCTTACCAGAAGGGAATATTTTGCAAAAATCATCCACAAATCTTAGACAGTTGTCATTTTTATTTTTTGTACACAGTTGTAATGAAGACTTTATAGTTCTCTGGATCTGATCAGACCTCTGCTCTGATTTAGGGTGCATGGAGCTATGCTCGAACTACAAGAGCAAAGAAAACTATTAGGAATGGTATGCAGTTAAAGCCATAAGTATTTGGACAACAGGACCACAGCGGATCAAACAATCAAGATCTGAGTGAAGTGCAGACTTTAAAGTGTAATTCAGGGGGTTCACAGATGAAGTGCATTGATAGTTTAGGACTTAGAACAGTTAATACAATCATTTTGTTAAACCCTTTGGATTAATGCTGAAAGTTGAATCACATCTTGACTCAAAATGAGGGATGTTCCTGGCAACTAATTTCTTAGTCGACTAAACAATTGGACTAACTGACTAGTCTCAAACTAAGAAACACTCAAATCACATCAAAAACAATGAAAAATGACAACTGACTGTGCAGCACCTTGGATCGTGCATTATGAACACTGCACGTATAGTCCAGATGAAGAAGATGAACAACACTTAAAAGGAAACCAATGTTAAATATGACGTAAAGCATGTTACTGCAAAAGATGCTAACTTATGATTAAAATGTGACAAATAAACATAAAAAGTCTGTGTGTTATGAATGATGCACGCTATTCAAAAATTCACGACAACCACTTCGAAAAAAGTTAAAATCTAAAATAACAACATGTGAAATCATCCATCCATTTTCTTCCGCTTCTGGGACGTTGGGTCAAGGTGGCAGCAGGGAAGCCCAGACCTCTCTTAGGTCAGCCTCCTTCAGCTTATTCAGGGAAACTTCAAGGCTCTCCCAGGCCAGCCAAAAGATATATTCTCTTCAGCAGGTTCCAGATCTACTCCGGGGCCTCCTCCTGGTAGGACATGCCTGGTCGGAATACCTTACCCAGGAGGTACCAGCCTCAGCTGGCTCCTTTTGATGTGGAGGAGCAGTGGCTCTACTCTGAGCCCCTCCTGAATGACTGAACTCCTCACTCTGCCACAATGGGGGAGCCATTCCAACTCTTGGAGAAAGCTCGTTTCCGCTGCTCGTATCTGCATCTCATTTTTTAAAAAGAACTAACAATAATAGTGTTAATAAAAAGATCAGCCAGAGATTAAGGAATTTATGTCATTCTCACCAGCAGTGCTCCATCTTGTGGAAGATCACTGCATAACACTATGACACAACTATTTACCAGCATTGGGCATCAATTAAAATGTAAAACTGTGAGATTAAATAACTAGTATGTCTGGTACCAGCTATTGACAATAATGATTAGCCAACTGTCAACTCTAATCAAAATACTTTACCTTTCTTAATATTAATGTCTGTAGATGTAATTTTTGCATCCCCAAAATAAATAAAGCTAACAGGAGAGTCAGAGAGATAGAGCTCAGTGACACGGAGGACACACCGAAACACCTTAAAAACAACTTGTGTATGTGTACTACCTGTAGAATAACCAATAAAATGTAATCATGTACTCCATTTAGCTTTTTGAGTCTTATGGTAATGGCAATACTTTGTTGGTTCACTGTCATGTTGTCATGGACACTATGAACCCATTATTTATATTAAAAGTAACCTTTGCTAGCACCGTGTGAAAACACACTGTTTACAATAAAATATGAGGCTTTGTGACAGAACTGCCAACAGCTTAAAAAGAGGCCATCTAGGGAAAGAAGATTTTTTTACATTTAAATCCTTTGTGTTTTCTTTAAATTTGAACTCTATGTTTTAAATGTTTTCACCTTTTATTTGACCCCACTGCCAACAGCTGAAATTGGGCCTGAACCTAAACCCACAAGCAGTTTAGGCTAATATGTGTGTGTGTGATGGAGTTTAGGGGTGGGGCTTTGAAACTGATTGATCCCACAACCGCAGTTAATTAAGTTCTAAAGTGGACACAGCTAGTTCATTCTGGGGTTAATAACAGCTTGATTTTCTGTCTTGATGATCGGAAATGAGATCCTGGGTTGACCTACAAACACCTTTACCTGCTCAGTGTCACCATTTACACAGGTGACTTGATAGTAAATGCAGATAGCACTGATAGTGGATACTGAGTGCAAACTGAAGCACTGAAGGAGACTGGTTTGAATCGTTGAATAGGTTCCAGCAGGACTGGGTGTTATCTTCTTTCTTGCTGCATTGCTACCTTTCTTGCCTAAAGTACCAAGACAAAGGCAATGTAGCAGAACATTTCTATTCTATATAATCTCACAGATTTTTCCTCAGGAATCCACATCTGCTGTTCTCCAGCATGCCTGCTTTCCGGAATGGGACATAAAAGGGGGGGTAAGAAACAATCTCTCTTTGTGTGCTGCTTTTCCACCATGAAGGTGGCAAACAAGCAAATCAATAACAATAATGGCCCTCCTCTAACGGCTCAACTTTGTAATAGCCAAACTGAAACGGCAGCAGCATGTGTTATAGCTCCCCCAGTCAGCCATTACATCCGTACAACAACCAGGAATAGCACTCCTGCAGCTGCTGCTGTTGCAAAGTTTGATTAGGCCATAAGCCACAACAGGCTGCTATATGATATACTGAGTATTTTCTTCTTTCTGATATTTACAGTATGGGGTAAATAATGTTATCCACTTGTAACCAACCAGCAGCCAATATTGTTGGTTGGTTAACAATCATTCTTAACGGAGACTGAACCCCCACAATATATTTCACTGTGTGCTATTGTGGTATATTACTCTAGATCAATATGCTCCATGGACAAAATGTGTCCAAGCACCAGGCTTGAGGTATTATGACAAGTTGACCAATGAGTCATTTTGTCTGTAATTACTACAGAACCTTTTTCTGAAAAAGACCCTGAGCAGAGTCCAAACATGATTCTAACCATCAAGGTTTCAAGCTCAGTGTGTTAAAAGGACACAGAAAATGTGATAAAGTATTCTGTTTAGTCATGTTGCAACTTAGTGCACTGGACTCCTAACTGTTTATAAAGTAAGTTCTATAAAGAGATATCATCAGCAGCTACTGAATGTGATTCATTCAATTAAGCTATTTGGCAGTTAGACTCTGATGGCCCATCACAGCAAAACAGAATCCCAGTAGCGATAGGAATTAGCGGAGAATCCCCCGGAGTCTTGACGCTGGTGGTGGAGATGAAGACGGAGTCTTGGAGGTGGAGCCTGACTAACATGGGAGAGGCAGAGATGGGGAGGAGCAAGGTTGTACAAAGGCTTCTGGAAGGGAGAGTGACAGAAGTACGTGGAGTGGAGGTAGATTGGACTAGACCAGTGATGTCAGCAATGAGCTCGACAATGTTGAAAGTGGAAGTGATGGAAAGCATAGATGAGCCACCAAACAACCAGAAACCAGACAGATGTGTGACTGCAGATCTTCCTTATTGAACTTACACATAGGCTTACATTAGTAGAGTAGGACTGCTAAAGGGAGTTTTTACACTGACAAACAGTCTGTCATGAATCACTGAGTAAACAAAAAGTCTCAAGTGTAAGGCCACTTTCACGACCTATACAAATGTATAGAGCCTTGTCATACTGCAAAAAGCTGCAGTTTTAGTATGCTAAGTTCTATATCCTATTACTGTTACAGGTCATGCTGGAGTACTACTTAGAAACTGGTTAATGCCTTCTAATTCTTCTCAAGAAACTTCCTAGAGTCTGAGAAACTTGTGTTTATTTTAGCATGGACCTGCAGAAGATCCACGTAAACATGATCGCTTAAATTAATATCAACTGTTAATTAAACAATAATTAAGAATTTCCCAAATATGGGATGAATACTTGATTTCCTATTACTTATTTTATGTATCAGAAAAATATGGCTGTTTTAATTTGATAGAATATTTCCTACAAATCTTTTCACATTAAACTCTTAAGGCACAATTCTTTTCGTGCTATGCTTAGTGTTTCAAAAAGCAGTCACCAAACTGACTTTACATTACACTTTACATCAAAAGCCGCCTAACTGGAAAATCAGCGCACAGAATGGTGACATGGCATGAATCCAGTTTGGAGATGGAACGAATGCTGTACATATTTGCCTTATTTGGAATTGTTGAAGAGAGCAGATTATTACAACTGAAAGAAGAGATAGAATTGAATAAGATAATAAAAAGCCATAGCATTCAGTGGTAGCATGAAAATATGTTGAGGAAATTAATAGATTACTGTGAATAATTGTTAACACATAGCAATAAACAATGGGATGCTCAATAAGGTGTAAATAATACATCAAAGCTGTGTCCACCTGTGCTGCATTGTGAGGAACAGCAGTGGAAGTCCATGCACTCTTTTTACAAAATCTAAATGTAATTTTCCCAATGGGCAATTTCTTTCATAACGACACTTCTCACTGAGGAAATTAGAAGTAATAATCTAACTGGATGGTCTGAGTGCATGACAGTCTGTGCACTGTTTGGCTGAATACTTCCCTCAACACAAAACACAAACTTCAGATGTGACAAACTTCTTACACTTAGTTAAGCAATGGGATAAGAAATTATTAGGAATATAGATGTATAGTTTATTATTGGAACATAGTTTATTTATAAATGATTAAGGTTCGGCTAATGTAAATTTCAACAATATATCGTTATATCTTATGAAGCTTATCTAGTGTGCTGTCAAACACTATATATGTCCTCACCATCCAGTCTCACAGTCAACCTAATGGAATGGAAAATGGAAAATTTGAATGATATAATAAATAACCTGTGAGGTTTTTCCTACCAAAAGTCTTCTTAACGTCTGTCATTATCATCAGATTCTGATACAGTGTAATGACTCTGTATACACTGAATGCTGCTCCGGTCTAAAAATGTTTGTTGTGTTTGTTTGTTTGTTTTGCAACAGCACTGGCTGTTTGAAATTTAAGTATCAAATCTGTGCATGAAATTGTGACCAGTTGACTGGTTCAACGCTGCAATCAGTAGATAGATGGAACAGATACAGCCCCAGTCCCTCCTAGTGCAGTGATGGTAAGGCTGTTAGAATAGATTAATAGCTATTATGGATTGCATGGATTTCAGCAAGAGTGAACGCGCAATAAAAGCAAAATATGACCAAAGCCTAGAAAGATCACAAATTGAGCAAAATGTTACAGAATACAAATACAATGAGCTGTTGATAGTAGAGAAATATTCCTTCTTTGAGTATGCTGTTGGACTGTCATCTTATAACATCTACTACAGGTAACGCCTCACTTTGGCACTGTGGCCAGTAATTACACCTGTAATCTTTGGAAACAATGCGAACAATAAGATAGAAGACAAAACTGGATATGTTACGGTTGATGTGAGGACTCACACGCAGGACTCAGAGGTCAGAAGTTCACAAGGAATTTATTACACAGTTCACCGGGTGTATATACAAAAATGTGCAGAGATTGTGCTATATACAAAAGTGGGGGGGCTCCAGGGAAATCCGGGGGAAAAAGGCACTCGTTCCTCTTCAAACAATCCACACACACGATCAGGCTCTCTCTCTCTGACACTCACCATACATGAAAACAGGGAAACAGTCCAGGGAGTCTGTATACAGGGAAACGTTCGTTAGTTCAAAGCTCAAAGACACGAAGGAAAACTTGCTGATAACTTGACTACACTAACGCGAGTTACACACAGCGATCCAGCGAAGAACAGCTCTCTGGCTTAAATGCTGGCCCCACTAATGAGGCTCAGGTGTTTCTTCCTCCGAGGGGCGTGGGCCGAGGGCGTGAATGAGTTCTGCCCCGGCGAGAGAGAGAGAGAGAGAGAGAAAGGCAGAAACAGCTGATCAGCGCCCTGCTGATCCTCCTGGCCGTGACATTACCCCCCCTCCAACGGGAGCCTCCCGGCCATCACCAGGTTTCTCAGGATGTGCTTCATGCAACGCCCTCACCATATTCCTGTCGAGCAGAGCCGCCCGCGGAATCCATGAATGCTCCTCCATCCCGTAGCCCTCCCAATCCACCAGGTAAATGGTCTGGTTCTTATATAGCGTTTTTCTACTCTCACTGAGCACTCAAAGCACTTCATACAACTCGTGCATTCACCCAATCATACCCATTCACACAAGCACTTTTATCTAAGGTTTTTTTAGTGCTTCTATCTAACATTCACTCGCATTCACATTCCGATGGATGCATCGGAGGGCAACATGGGGTTAGTATCTTGCCCAAGGATATTTGGCATGTAGACTGGAGGAGCCTGGGATCGAACCACCAACTTTCGGGTGAGTAGGTGACCCGCTCTACCACCTGAGCTACAGCCACCCATCCAGTGCAGACGTGAGCCTTGCGTGCAGCCTGCAACATTTTCCA
>VUQG01023001.1:0-13241 GCA_015106755.1 Etia nguti | reverse complement strand
AATCAGTGATGATACCCAGCCCTAGTGAGCAGCCTAGGCCCGACAGAAGTGGATGTAGCTGTGGGTAATGAGAAAAGATGAAAAGAACGATTGATAACTTTTTTGTTAAGTTAAACTCTGATCTGTCTGAAATTCATAGCCAGTGCTCTGACACGGAGCCATCAACCTCTGAATGCTGAAAAAGCACAGTGTATCCAGAAAACACATTATATGCTGTGATAAATGCACTGCCCAAGTGTCCCCTCTCCCCACTGCCTTTCAGCAGCAGGCAGCAGCAAACAGGTGGTCAGAGGAGGCCGATGTGATGATTAAGTTTAACATTAAGCACAAGCACTTTTTCAGTAACTTATCTTTCTTGTAGAACTGAGCTCCAAATAAAGAACTTTGTGTTGACAAGATTGTTAGTTCATCATTTACAAATCAATATTGTCTGTATGGACAGCAATTTCCCCCCCACAAAAGTGAACATGTAAAACTGTGGTGTTAAGCGATGCGGTTGAAAAATTTGGGTGCGCCTAACTTTTGTGTAGACTAACTTTTTGCAACCGTGGCAAAAAGTTAGTCTAGAGCCCCGAAATCGTCTCAAAATGGGCCAAAAATCGCACAGTGTATGCCCAGCTTAAACCGCTGCACACCTACAGACAGCAGCAGCTGTTGCACAGCTCAAATAATCTAATAAATTATTTATATATATATGAAAAAAGTTTAAAAGTGGCTGAACTCTGCTGCAGGCTCTGGATCAGCTGACCGTGAGACGAGACGCTCTCTGGAGATGCAGCTGACCGACACCGAGAGCAGCGGGCAGGCGAACCACGAGAGGGGCCAGGATCACATGGTTACAAGTGACTGAAATTTCAAAATAAAAGTCAGGGTGATCGTGTACTACTAGACAAGAAAATAAAATGTAAATAAAACTACATCACAAATGTGTTAATTACGTTAAAGAACCAGCAGCTAAATTATTCTTTAAAAGGCATAAAAACTGTGACAGTGACAGATTTGTTCTGTAGAAGGAGATGATTCTTTTCATGTCACACTTCATCTCCATCAGCGTTGGGCTTTCAGGACCCACACACCTGTGTTTCTGAGCCCACAGAGCCTCCATCACAGCGCTGTGTGCATACACGCTGGTGTTGGTCATACTGTGAGTGACCTCAGAACACTCCTGATCCATGATATTTCAAATGATATTTCAAATAAAGAAAGCATCTGTTTATAAGTATCACTGATTCTACATTAGTGTACATACATTATAATCACTCTCAAATATCCTTATAGAACTGTGCTGTTAGATTTGCCCTCTCGGCCTGTGTGGCCTTCAAAGACACATTTTTCATGTCAATGACACTTTTTACTTGGATAAATAAAGAAATATCAAAGTCACTTTGTACATTGTCACAAGAAAATGACTTGATCTCCTTCATGAGACACGTTGGTGAGATTACAGGCTGACGAGTCATTTACACTTTAAATACAGCCAGTTATTCTTGCTCCTGAGCAACGGCGCTTCAGAGCAAAGCCTCCCTCTCACGTTGTGCTGATGCTAAAACCAGAACCAGAACCGTCCCTCCGAGCTCGCCCTGACCCCAACTGAGCATCACGAGCTTTTCTGGAGGCCTGAAATAAAACAGCTGATGTGCTTATCGAGGAGCGAGGTAGGTGAGGCGAGACCGCTGAAGAGCTTGTGATTTCAGCGTGAGAGCCACAGAAAGGCCCGGAGCAGCCAGCTGCGGGATCATCTGCACGGCCCGAAGGCTCGCCGCGCTCTGGGCTGTGCGGCCACGTGCTTCGCTCACAGAAACAACATTATTCAGCATCAAGTCTCACCTCTGAACTGAGAACATGTTTCCCATCACTGATGTTAATAAAGAGACGCTGCAGAAAGCTGACTCACAGCTTCCCCTCAAACACTCGTCACAGCTCGTAAAGAACGATGAACTCGGGCACGGCTGGACGTTACCGTCATGGGACTGTCGCCAAAAAGCAAACCGCCTCAGGCTCACAGTGAGGGTCACTATTGTGTATCCATTTACTTAGATTTTTATAGTACTTCATTTATGAGATACTCTTATTTTTGTCCACAGAATAAAGGTTTATGAATAATTCAGGTGAAAGACTCTGTGCACAGCGCAGCTCTGAGGCAGACTCCCCGTTTCAAACGCTCTCTTCATCATCATCATCATCATCAATGTAAATATAATATTAAATCCACTTTTTCCAGCACGGGGTTTACGTTACTGCTTCTGCTTTGAGGATGAGTTTGTGTGGGGGAAGTTTAAGTGTATCATGGTCACGAGTGATGGAAAGGTGACACACGAGGTCGGACGGTGGATTAGTGTGGTGTTCACCCATCAGGAGCACTTCTAAGAGCAGAGCAGAGACCCCGATGGTGGGCCGAGAACCTGCTGGAGAGATTATCTATCTCATGTTGGTGGATTTGGGGAGTACAGATTTCAAACATGCCTTATTAAAGTTGCACCAACAACGTGGACGCCCTCTGGCTGCCCTCGCTGCTGTTTACTGGTTGGTTGAGTGCTGAGCTAACATTAGCATGGGGGGGTGTAAACAATGGTAACTATGGCTTCCGTTAGCTTGCGAGGTAGTTAAGTTGTGCTCACAATGGCAAAGCTTGAACTATTACTGTGGAGCTAAAAAAGGTAATCAGGACAGCTCTCATGTTTTCATCATCTGACGTTAAATAAATGTGAAAAGGTCGGGGTCCAGATTAAGGTCACATTATTTATATGCTGTTTCAGGACAGCAGGCTGGTGAGATTAGGGATGAAGTCCGATTAACTGTTCAGGTGAGTTTTTCTACACTTGTGTTTGCCTCACTTTAACTGACACGTAGCCACGTCCTCAAAAAACTCCAGTCATGATGCATGATGTCACAATGCCTGCAGCAATATTGTCCTCCTGTGTGTGTGTGTGTATGCATGCTTGTATTACCAGTGTTGTGGGGACATAAATCTGTCGGTGACTTTGTGGGGACTCGAGTTCTCTTTGGTGGACAAAGGACAAATCCACGACTTCAAGCATTGAATGTAAGCCAGTGTAAAGTCCTCTGAAGTGCTGCGAGCAGGACTGAGTGCAGCTGTACTGCAGCAGAAGCACTGCTGCGATACCAAGGACACACAGGAGGAATGAAGACTGATGAACGAGGTCAGGGCAGAATCATAATGAGATCCTCTCTCCTTGCTCTCATCTGTGTCTGCACACTGTGTCTCACTCTCTTTATCCTGTGTTATTTATCAGCCTCTCTCCATCACTGGGGCTCTTGTTAATTTGGATTCTCTTCAAGTTGAAACTGAGCTGAGCTACAATCCCGACCCACAGTATATTTTACAGTGTTGTGCTGGCACGCACTGATGCTCCAAACACTTCATGGAGGATGTTCATATTAAACATATAAACATTATATGAAATAATGAGCTGTTTCTGCACAACTAATCTGAGAGATGAAAGCTCAGCCTGCACACTACTGCTTGTTCTACTGTTGACTCTGTGTGACCTCAGAGGCGATCTCTCACAAGCTCCACCCACTTGATGTTCAAATCTTAAGTTTACAAAGAAAGGTCTGTCAGAAGAAAGTTGGATAACAGGGAACTGAGGTTTTTCAGAGATAACTGACTTCAACAAGGTCCAGCATAGGAGGGAAAAGGCTTATTTCCAACCGTGAATCATGCAAAGCTACCTTAAATGGGTTCAAGAATAAAAACATGGGGCTGGAAAAGAAACATGGGCCCTTTATCACAGTGGTGACAGTTCCTGAACTTCTGATTTATGACTGATGATTCTCTCAACCATTAGTTCCCATTCAGTAATAAATTTTTATGTCTGAACGGATCAAAACGAGTGCTTATCAATCAAAAACACAGCTGTAGTAGTTTTATATCGTGGTCACCATCCACAGTCCAGGACACACGTTAGATAACTGAACACACACAAGATAAAGACACCGTGCAGCCTATCGGAGGTGAACGGTCTGAAGTGGCACATGCTGAACAAACATGGTGCCAAAGCTCAAAGTGTCTGCATGTGAGTCGCAATGGGGAAAGTCCAATCGGTTCCCTGACCTCCTCTCGTGCACTGCACCAACGATCTGCTGCGTCAGCGCTCCCTGGTGTTCCCCAACCTCTCTGCGTGGGTCTTTAAAGCCTCACACATAATCCAGTTTGGTGTCACGGCTTACAGGAGAGATTTAAGCTGGATGAACAAGTGTGTTTAAGATAAGAGAAACAAACACAGGGAGGATAAGCCAGCTCAGAGTCTAAACGGTGTGGATAAGGCCTCGTCTGTTTGGCTCTGATCCACAGAGTCCATTTGAATTAATGAATGAAAATCCAGGTGTAAAGTCAACTCGTGGTTGTTCATTTGTTTAATGGATAAGAAACGAGTGAACTGTGATTACAGCGGCGAACCTCACAAGAGCAAAGATAAAAAACCATTATCACGACCAAAAACTACACACGCTCATATTCTTATCCTTCAAATTCCCACATGCAGAGTGTTAGCGGAGCACCACAAGTGGACTAATCCACAGTTAAAAATGAACTTCAAGAAATACACCACTCCCTCTGAGGCTGGATTATCAGGAGGCAGGTCCAGGTTTTCTCCACTGTTCCAGTTCACGTAACTTAATTCCCTGCAAACTAGTTGGAACTTTGCACCACTTCAGCTCCAGCTTCCTGTGGGCTCCGTACCAAACGTGCAGCTTTTTCCCCCGAAGACGATGTTTGCATTAACACCTGAGCGCTGGGGTGTCTGCACGGTTTTGCCATCATGAGTGAATCTGAGCTGCTCGTGTTGGAGCTGAAGCCAGTAAATCATGGACCAGCAGTTACCTTCATTCATTTATATAGAAAACAGAGACGACTTGGCATAAAAGAAAGTTTTTAAAAGTGTCAGTGGTGCAAAGCTGTTCCTGGAGGCCCAGGATACGAACACAGAGCTGGAAATGATCTGAACAGCTCTCCATTAACTCTGAGTCTGGATCTGAAATCTGCAGAGAGTGCAGAGAAGCCCAAGTGCTGCTTACGTGTCCTGACCTTGACGGCTTTGTTATCGACAAAGCCATATCGATGAAGGATACCGGGGTGATCTGAGCCTGAGACTGACTGTACTGTGCTTACGAGTCACTTTCACTAATGCAGTTCACAGAAGACGAGCCAGAAAACAGAGCTGCTGGGAATCAGAAACCAGCGTTTATCTTCTGAAGCTCCAACAATCAGTGAAACTATCAGAAGAGACATCTGCAGCTACAAACAGCTGGTGATGAGAGCCTCTGTGGTTTGCATGTGAATCCAGGCTGATGTGATTAATGGACTGACAGCAGAGAGATGTAGAAACACATCAGAACATACTCAGCTCTGCAGCTTAATGAAAAACCGTCAGAGAACAGAAGCAAACACGCCGAGGGCGTAACTACGTGACGCTGCGAGGTCTCGTGTCAAAGTCTGACACGTTCCATCACGCTTTCCACTCGTGTCTGACATGGTTTTAATTCCATATCTGAACAAGCTTTTGATGTCACAGAAAAATAATAACTGTAAAATGAAAATCTAGACGAAACCCTTTTGTTTCCCTTCACCAGCCGCCTCCTCCTCCTTCGACTCCCCCCTCGTTTATGCATTAGCCTGCTCTTACTCCCCCTCTTCTTCCTCTACTGTATGTCCATGCAGTCATACTCAGAGCTATCGATGTCTTCATGCTCCAGTTCTCCGCTCACTCAGCTGAGAGGAATCGAGGGCTGGCAGCGAGACGGCCAGGAAAGGTCAAACACCATCTTTAATCTGAAATCAGTTCAACCAGGATGAAAAAGGACCTCGCGCGTAGCTACTTTACTTATCACTGTGGACCGCTGTCAGTAGTGGGCCAGCTCGACTTTAAAATGAGGCTACAAACAGTCAGTATTTTCATCATCAAATAAGCT
Organism: Etia nguti; assembly: GCA_015106755.1. Lineage (NCBI taxonomy): Eukaryota > Metazoa > Chordata > Actinopteri > Cichliformes > Cichlidae > Etia > Etia nguti. Next base: position 7,310 of record VUQG01023001.1, on the reverse strand, counting down.
GGAGATTATATAGGAATATATTCATTTATGGTTTATAGATTATTAAAAAAATGCCACATTGAAAAACACCCATGCATGCCCCCAAAACCAAAGAATACTTCATGTATAATGAAGCAGGGCCTAAACTCATGTCTATGTTTTATGCAAATTCAGACATTTAGTGCACTGACGTTAAATTTTGACCACACAGTTTGTAAATCATCTATTTGAAGTGTAAAAGTATGCAAACATGTGGCTCTCCCATTATTTTTGGACAGAAATAACAGTTACTCACTAAAACACTGTCAGTTATCAAATTGTTGATCAACTAATCGTTCCAGCTTCAAATGAAACACCAGAAAATGGTCATTCACTTCTTAAAGTTTAATTTCCACAGATGAGTTCTGAGTCAGACTCCTAAGAGTCCGGACTCTGGGTCTATTTCACAGGAACGACGGCCTCGTCGTCTCCTAACAGACGCCGCTCTCTCTCAGATTCTCAGGTGAACATTTCCGCTCCACAGGGTCAGATTTCATTCACACTCAGAGTGAGAAAAGGCCAAAAGCTGCTGGAGCAGAGCTCACAGATGGACCAGCGACACAACAGATGGTGTGGACGGAGCTCGCTGCGTGCACGAAACGTGACACCATAAATCTTGGACAGCGAGTACAGAAAGTCACAAAAAGTAAGACGACCCATTAAAAAGAGAGAATTTTAATGAATCTGCAGCTCCTGCAGCAGGATCATCTTCCATAATCAGTCAACTGCTACTCTCGGCCTGACCAACAAACACAACAAAAGAAGGTATCACAGGGTGTTTTTCTATTTTAGATTCATTACAAGGCTGAGCTGAACACATGGTTTTAAAGATGAGAGAGCAGCTGGTGGACAAAATATAAACAGAGGAGTTCCTCAGGGTTCGAGTTTAGGTCCTCTTATTTTTCACATCATATGGAAATCTGAATATAAATAGAGAAATGCTACTTTTGTTTGATTTTGAGAAAAACTTCAAACATTTACTACACATACTTTTTGCTTTTTGTAATTCAAGTTCACACTCAACATTCAAATTTTCATTTTATTTTGCAAATGGTAATAATCTGTACAGTGCAGAACACCCATTAGGGTTCTTTAAAATTTTGATATTTCGCGTTTTGCGTAGTGCATGTAACTATTAGTTACAGTTATGTTTTGCTGCTACATCTTGTTATACTGCCTATGACACGGGAAACAAAGCTTCTCTTCACTGGCCTGCCTGCATAAACGAATGCGTCAATAAAACCACCTTCTGTGTAAGATGCTGAAAAACAACACCTCATTCACACATTACGTTCATTGCCTGAGTCTGTTATGTAATATTTGACCTATTTAGTTGCTCCAAATAACAACAGGAGAGACTTCATGTGAACGCTCTACCTCTGAGCCTTCTTAAAGATAAAGAGAACTCTGTGCTGCTGTGGTGGGTGTAAAGGCCAGATGTGATGTAACTGCACTCACGAGGACATGCTTGCTGCTGTTGTTACACCAGAAACACTCACAGGTTTATCTGAACTCTGCTGCTGGGGTTCCCCATGTCTGTCCAGGTGAGGAAAGAACAGCATGACATATCTGAGCTTCTCTAGCTTTCAGGAGTCCCACCAGCTGGTGATGAACAACTTCATGTGAATCAACAAAACTGTAGTTCCTCTAATGTCCACTTGTGGCTCGCTAATAAACATGTTTACAGCCTGATATGAACATAGCTAGCTCTAAAGCTAGTTCATTATTAAATCTCACTTATTATGCAGGTAGATGGTGGCATAGGTGACTTTAGCTGCTAGCGGTCTGCTAGCCTTTCTTTCTAATTCAATTAGCTGATTAATAATATGGCTTCTGTGAGTGCAGCGCATCCAAGAAGTCTGAGCTCCAGTGTTTTATTATTTGGATGTTACTGAGCACTAAAAAGCAGATAACTGTATCTGTGTGACGCTCGCACAGTCTGTGGATGCAGCTTGCTAACCAAGCTAACTAGCATTAGCAAGAAAACACAGGACTCCGCCCTCTTGTCCAAATATGGTCACTTCTGGCTCCAAAATAACAACAAGGCAAACATCCATCCTTTATTTACAGTGGACAGCTGTAAATTTACCAACTGTGCCTAATGAAACTGACCCCAAACAGCAAAGCCTTATGGGTAATGAGAATGGGACTGTTGAGAGGCAGGCAGCGCAGACAAACATGGCAGCCTGACAATCATGTCTGCGCGGTTTGAATAATAACAATGATCCTGAGCTGTAGTTCACCATCTATCACGACTCTTTATTTCCACCTCCGTGCGTGCAGATCACCTGAGGACAGATGTTATTGGCTAAGGCCAGAGTAACATTACCTTCTCCTCCTTCCTCTTCTCCTCCTGCAACACTGAGCACAAAAAAGCTGCACTAATCTTCCAGACATATAAAACCCTGTTTAAGTGACCTACACATCTCAAACTCATGTGAATTCAACAGACATAACATTTAAACATGAGGAAGACTGTTGATCTGTCGTAGTCTAAGAAAGCGGCTTTCTACTGAAGCCTGAAGTCAGAGTGAGTCATCGTTTCTCCATCGGTCCAGGTCACGGTGTGGTTTCTGACTCCTCCTCAGTCAGGATGACTCCCCATCAAAACAACAGAGCCACATTTAGCCGAGCCGTTTTATTATTCATGGCTGCCGCTCGGATGCAGGCCGTGAGAGTCATCATTCGATCCGCACAGACTCAGCAGCAGGTTTCTTCCACGCGTGATGTCCACGCTGTTAGTCCAAATACTCAGTCAGACAGAAAAGAAAGCAGCAGGCTCGCACGCATTACTGCCCTCCATGCAGACATGATACGATTTTAATAACTCTGACCTCATTTACTTTATTATTTTAAAGGCTGTAACATTCAAATATGTGTAAATGATGGACACAAAGCCTGATGTGCAGCTTTGCTGGCTATTGTTGTTGTTTTGTGAATTATTATTATTATTATTATATTATTATTAGCTTATTGCTTTATTTCTATTAATATTTTCCAACAACTATGCAGCTGTTGGAAATTAGTTATATGACGGAATTTAGTCATTTATCGTGTATTTATTTTCCTACATTCACCTAAAACAGACAGTTTATCGACTCAACAACAAATGAATATTCAGCGTGGTTCTAACACCTCCACACAGGCAAACACACAGCATGAAAGCCCCGCCCGGGTGGCTATTAGACCAACAAACACACCCTCGTCCAACACAGACACACACAGAGGACGGATGAATGAACTTTTCCCACAGACAGTTTTCAGTCTGAAGTCACACTGATGACGGTGTTGTGGGATTTCAGTCTCCTGCAGTAACTGGTCTGACTGGTCTCCAGTGCGTGGTGATGACAGCGAGGATCCACGAGGAGATTCTCATCATTTTCATAAACAAATGTGTTTGTGCTGGTCGCTGTGTTAAAGCATCCAACAGGTCTCTGTGCTCATCTCTTCAGCTCTTTCAAAAGACTGAATATCATATTATTTATATGTTTACATATATATATATATATAATTATAAATATGTAAATATTTTTTCCCACAAACAGGAAGAGCCTGTCAGAGTGTCCCTCTGAGAAAGAACACTTTTCATTTGATCAGTCATTTAACTGAAGAAAGTGACTCCTTAATAATTCAACAGTTTTATTTTATTATAATACTCAGAATTATTAAATTAACATAATTTTGATAATATGTTGATAATGTGCCGGTCCTCAGTGAGCCTGACCTGGATCTGTGGAAGGAAACGGATGGTATTATATTTTACTATTTATTATATTTATATAATATAATAAGTAATATTTTATTGTATTTTATCATTTATTCTGTTTTAATTTGTTTAATATGTGATCATTTCTTCTGATTTTTTCATGTAATTTCTTTTAAAACTTTATTTTATTTTTTAATCTTTTAATTTTTCTTTTTTGTATTTTATTATGTTTTGTTTTATTTTTAGTCGTATTAAAAATAAATAAATGTTTATGTTTTGATTGTAAATTTTACTTTGTTTAATTTCTTTGTGAAAAACTTGTTTATTTAGTTCCGCCGCTCATTTTGATTTCTGCCGTTCTCTGACTCGTTCTGTGTTTATCGCTTCTGTGTCAATAAAGTTTGATCAATGTTTAGCAGTTTTAGCAGCGTGTGCTGTTTGTTACCCGTCAGTCAGCAGCCGACGCTGGATTTCCTGTCAGGAGCTGAACGCCGCCCGCGCTGCCTGGAGGTCGCTCGCCTCCACCCTGCCCCCAACTCTGTCTGCAGCTCCTCCTCCACCCCCCTTGAAGCCCCCCACTCTCCAATCCAGACCACTTCATGGCAACAGGAAACAACTTCTGCAGATCAGCAGCTAAAAAGCAGCTTTCATAAAACCTGATGGTTTAAAGTTGTAACAGTTTAAACATACTTTTAAACTGGTTTTGCACATTTTGGATATTTGATTTTTTTAGAATTAAATATGTGAAAAATATTAATCCTCCTGATAGAATTTAAATTAATACTTTTAAAAATATTAACAATACTTTTCTCATGTATCTATCATAATGTGTATATTAGAATATTTACATAATACTCTATTATTGTTACAAAATCATTTTATTATTGTAGAATATTAATAAACTAATAATTTATTAGTTAAAAATATTCTATATTTATTATATTCTAAAACTGGACTCTGTTTTCTTTCCTCTTCTGTTTATTATATCGTTTATTTTTGTTTTTTTATTCATTTGAGAATGTTTCAGTATTTATTAGGCAATATTTACTTCATATTTTTCTGCCACATTTGAGTTAAAAAGTAATTTTTAATTCACATTAGTTAAATTTTCACTTTATATAAATTTTCATGCATTTTAATATTTTTAAGTCAATTTTCACTTAATTTCCAGATATACATTCTTTTTATTCTTCATTTTTCAGAGATTGTATTTTCTTCTGTTTTGGGGTTCATTTCTTTTTAGCAGCTGATAACAAAATTAAATAAATAAACATTTCTGGCTTCTTGCACAACATCAGCTGATCTGAAGTCAGTCTCACTGATTTTCTTTAAACTTTACAAAGAATGAATTTTCCACATGAATCCTTCTCGTGTCCTGAAATGTAATTTGTCTCAACATGAATAACTACACTTACATCACAACATCAGCCTTTGTTTACATTTTCCTTTTCCTCCACGCTCGTCCCCGCCGAGCTCGGCTCAGATGATCTGATCAGGGAGGAAGCAGCAGGCAGAAACCACCCAGTCAGAGATCCACTGATTCACCAAACATTTCCGGCTGCTGACCTCCATCAGCACAGACGGCGAGGGCATCAGATATCGCTCCAACAATCTCACAGCGGAGGACGAGGAGTGGACGATCACAGAGAGAGACACCGCCATCCGCTGTTAGCATTAGCTTAGCACCGACGCACGAACAGAGCTGCGATTTGAGCTCCTACATGCAGAAGAAAGTTTCCACCAGTGAAACAAAAAGCTCAGATTTAATTTACAAAGATGACACAGGACGATGAGGATGATGATAAAATCATAGGTCAGATATAACGCTGACCTTTGGGGGGAAAATTACTTTTAAAAAATAAAAATTGGAGCTAAATGCTAATTTTCTTTCATTCATTCATAACACGTTACAAACATGATTTTAATCTTTGGATCGACACCAAGGTGACCTTCTCCATCCAAACCCCAGCAGAGCACCCCGGCCTCCAACACACACACAAACTTGTTTTCATCTAACACGGGGACTCCACTAACTTGATTTGCGAGTCCACAGAGGACACTAACTGTGCCATCTGTGCTGAAGGCCTGATGGAAAACATTAGCCTGAGGAAACAAGTTTGAAACAGCAAAGTTAAAACCTGCTCAGGCTGCAGGTAGGACTACACCTTCCACTTCAATTATTCATCCAACAGTCTGGAAACAATTAATGTTTGATCAGCTGGATCCAAACTCCTCCCTCTGCAGCTCCACGCCTTTGTCTTCCTCGTACAGACACAAAAGGCCGGGACCCGTCTATGTACTGAAGCTAGGTTTCTGTTTCATTGGTATGTGAACAAAAACCTGAACAGGAGGCACAAAACTAATGAAACCACCAGCAGGGCTTCTGTTTTCTCTGCTGTGACTCATCCCCTCTCTGTTATCTGTCGGGCTCTTCGTCTCAGAGGGAGAGCGCGAAGAGGAGAAAGGCAGGAATGAAGTCCAGCCGAGTGGAAACGCCACACAGAGAGACAGATGGGCGGACCGACTGGACTCCCGCCATCGGTCTCGGTGTCAGCAGGTTCCCTCAGAGAGCCGCTGAAGCTGGCAGCGAGAGCGCCTCAGGGCAGCCAGGGACTCGTCTCTGCAGCTGCTTTCACACCTGACTCTGCCGACGAACCCACGTCAGCTCGCTTCACAGTAAACACAGTTCATTTCATCATCCACCGCTGCCTTTCCTCCATGACTGCAGACTCCAGGGCTCGTGCACCAGTTTAAGACTCAGGTTAAATGCCCGGATGATGCATTAGACTCTAGGACGCCGTCCATCACACTCACTGCTGAGGCCTGCGGTACTTTCTCTTCATGCTGACGGGGAAAATCACACTCCACGTTTCCTTTCTGTGTGCTTTCAGACCGACCAGTCAGTAAATCATCCCCATCACACACGTCTGGATCCACTGAATGAAACTTACTCAGAAAGGGGAAGCAGAACCTGTCCATGTTATTATTAGCTTAGTGCTTCCCAGCTCGTTAGGAGGCAGAACTTGAGCTTAAAATAAAATAAATAAATGTGTGTAATGATCAAAACTCATTTATAAATGAATTAAACTGGAAGTCTCACAATAAACTGGAATCACGCCCAAATCTGACTCTACCGAAAAACGAGTTTGGACGTTTGGTGACTTCACCTCAGCGTGGCCTCTTCTGTACCTGAATCTGATTGGCTGTTATGACTCCCACATCAGCTGCTGATTGGCTCTTTGTAGGCAAGCGTGTTTAATAATAATAATAATGGATTGCATTTATATAGCGCTTTTCGAGACCTCAAAGCGCTTTACAATTCCACTATTCATTCACTCTCACATTCACACACTGGTGGAGGCAAGCTACAGTTGTAGCCACAGCTGCCCTGGGGCAGACTGACAGAAGCGAGGCTGCCATATCGCGCCATCGGCCCCTCTGGCCAACACCAGTAGGCCGTAGGTGAAGTGTCTTGCTCAAGGACACAACGACCAGGACAGACAGAGCTGGGGATCGAACCGGCAACCTTCCGGTTACAAGATGAGAGTCCCAACCCCCTGAACCACAGTTGCCATTTAATGACTGA
>VUQG01023000.1:0-36432 GCA_015106755.1 Etia nguti | reverse complement strand
TTTGGACCAAAATACCAAGACTCGATATTAAAGGTGTATTGGAGTAGCTGTCTTCATTTACATTTGTTGTCCATATCATCCAGCACCAAGTGATGCACAAATTAGCCCCGAAGCCAATGAAGCATGCTTGCTATGATATAAGAAAATTGGCTGCTCAAAACATATTCATTGATTTCAAGCAACTGAGCAAACATATTCTCAAGCTGGGAGAGCTCTCCATCTTAAATGTCACACTAGAGTAATCAGTTTTCAGTGCTTTCTGATTATGTTTACTGAGAATGTATTGCACAGCAAAAGCACATGAAAGTAGTTTTTTAAAAAAAAGTACAAGGAAAGGAAAACATGGAGATGTTTTCAGCCACTTTTAGCTCTGAACAGAGATTTGCAAAGAAGCAAAATTAATAAATTCACACTGAAATAGATCTTTCCTGAGAAATGCATCTGTACTTAATTTGAAGAGGAGCCTCGGGGTAAGTGTTTGTAGACCTTTCTCACTTTCTCTGCTGAACTTGTTTCCTGAAACACATTTCAAAGGTTCTGCTTCACTCATAAATCAAAGAGGTTACAGTCAGGACACCTGTCTCGGGATTGAAAAATTAAAGCCAATGTGGAAGTACCAAAAACTGCAGTACCTCCAGTGTCTCCTGAGGCTGGCTTCAAATGCAGGTCAACCCCCAAAGACAACCATGTTAAAATGAACGACTTCAGTTATTAATACAACATGTTTATATGCTAATGTCCAAGTTTTTACCTCTATAGCTAATTTCTCCCTTCATAAGCACATGCATGGTGGCGATCCATTAAGATTTCATCAAGACTTAAAATTCAGGGTGTAGCTGGCAATCGTGTCAACAGCTGTTAGCTTGCCTTCACCTCTTCTAGCTGGAGTCAATGAACTGGACCTTGTATTCATGTTTATGGTAATTTTACATTTGGAGCAATTTCATTTAAAAAGATAGTATGGATAGCTTTGATTTACTGTTTTATCCAAGAGGTCTGTACTCCAGTTTTATGGAGTGTAATTCAAGTACTTTAATATTCTAGTGTTACTTAAGACAGATGTGTCTGTGTTTTGCACTTTTACAAAGTATGGATGCAGCTTGATAACCAAGTGTGTTATCTTTGGCATCCTTTGTACCAAAATGGAAACAGTGTGTTAGATGTGTTTTTGTGGCAGACTGCTACTAACAAAGTGTCTAAGGATACGATTTGAAATGAGCTCTTTGTTACGTGTGGACATAACACTAGTTCATCCCTTAAATCAGGTATCTTTTTCATGCTTGAATAATTCAATTAAATTTATATTGCGCCAAATCACATCAACATTCGCCTCAAGGCACTTTACCAAGGTGAAGACCCTACAATAATACAGAGAAAACCCAAACGATCAGACGATCCCTTATGAGCAAGTATGCAGCAACAGTGGGATGGAAAAACTCTGTCTCCAATTCTCCAAAAGTTGATTCTGTTCATCTGGACGTAGCGTTTTGTGGGAGAACTGTTTCATCACTCATCCATGCAAATGTACTGTTTATAAGATTGGGGAAACCTGCAGTCAGCTGAGACTGAAGAATTCACTTGGATGAGTGACGAAACGTTTCTCCCACAAAACGCTACGTCCAGATGAACAGAATCAACTTTTGGAGATTTACTTTCCTGGATGATTGAGAAATGCATCAAGACGTTCTGTCTCCAATTCTACTTTTAAAACCCTAAGAACTACAAGTAAACCTGGAGTCTGAGGACAAAGGGCTCTGAGGCTTTTTAAGATAAGATGTAGTCTGATTATTCAAGACCTTAGATGTGAGGAGAAATAAGTATATCATCTCTCAAGCGCTTTGGAGACAAAGTTAGAGAGGCATGGATAAGAGATAATGAAGAAAGGATAGTGGATACACTGGATGCTGAGAATGGAGCTACAGGCAGGAGGAAAAGAGGAAGACCAAAGATAAGGCTGGTGTGACAGTTGAGGATGCTAGGTTTAGGTCAGCGTTAGGTTTAACAATGTGTGTGAAGCTAGATTTAAGAAATTCGTCTTTAAGGTAAAGTTATTATGACATGTTTAGTGTCATCTTGTGCCAGTACAGAATGTGACATCACCAGGTTGGTTGGTAGGCTGGTAACTAATGTAATAGACCTATATTAGTTTATGTTAGCCAACTAGCGACTGAAACAAAACTCACTGGAAAGCAAGGGCACTAAAAAAGATTTCATCTGTACACCTCAGCAGACAAGAAAATATCAGAGTTTCTGACTCCAGCTTATCGGTCTGCTAAACCAACTGTCCCGTGTCACAGGCTCTCCTCCACACAGTCCTCGTTTACAAAATGAGATATATCAGACGACAAAGATGAAAACGTCTGTCGTTTCATATTATATTCTATCATTTATTTCATGCTGTCGAAAAACACAGAGTTTACGAACGAGAAGAAGCAAAAAAACAAACTCAAGCTCAAACTAAACCTCAGACTGAACTACATTGTGATATATATCGTTATGGGGATAAGAAGAAAGTCTGCAGTCATGCCTAATGGTTGCAGTGTAAAACCAGATTGTTTGAGGCAGATGGGCATGTTTTTAGTGAAAGGTTTTGACAACCACTGGATGGATTGCCATGAAATTTGGTACACAAGTCTGAGGACCTCAGAAAATTAATCATAATTACTTTGCTGTGTAACAAGAGGAATGAAAGCTAAACTGAACACAGCCATACATCACAAGTCTAACTGTACAATATATCACACTTCTAACCTTGGCTGGTAGTGCAAAGTGGGGTAGCAAGGAAACGATCTCTGATATCATCGAGATTACTGCAACAGTGCTTTAAAGTTATGTAGAGTTCTTCTACAGCTTGTGAATTCATCTCAAGCAGACGGTAGGGAGTACATTCACTAGAAAAGGAAGTAATTTATAGCAGCAATGACAAAAGGCAGCAAGCTATAAAAAACTACGAAAATTAGAATCCACAATTTGAAAATAGCACTCACTCACTGAACTGAACTCTAATTCTGCATGTTAATGATTGTGGCAGTGATCATCATTTTCTTTAATGTTCTGTAGGAAACAAACTGGAACGGCAAAATGGCATCTGCTTTCTCCTGTAGACACACCTACGCACATTAAGCTTTAAAGATGTCATGCTGTGCTTGTCTTTTCACATCGTAATGATCAACAGTGAGCATGCATGAATAACAGCCGCACCATAAAGTATAACGCTGATGAAATGAGGAGCAAAGGTGTGTTGTCACTTGTCACCTTAGGCAGAGAAAGTGTGTTATCTGGTTACTGATTGGAAACATTCAGGATGCATTTAGGTAGGGGCCCCACTTATCAGGAATTCACAGCTGTGATTGTCTTGAGATGAGCAATTTCTAAATTCTAATACCAATGAAAAAGGTTTTTTTCAAGAATATTGTTTACTTGATGAGAAAATCAGAATCAGAACATTTTATTAATCCCACAGGAAATTATGTGGTCACAGTTGCTCCAAGACAGTAAGAACAGTAACCAACTAAACTAAATTAAATAATACAATATATTGCAAACTTACAAAATACAGCAAATGGCTCTAATTATAAATACCCCAGTATTACACAAAATTAAATATATATAGTTCACATTGCAGTGCACCTTATCTTATCATACTGAAAATTAATAATGCATTTATTATACATAAAGGGTTATTCTATACCATTTTTATGCAGACATTAATATGCTTTTGCAATAAATCTATTTTGCTGTTCATGCTATCCCACCCCAAGCAGAGAGAGAGCGCTCTTTATTAAACAGTTCCCTGTGCTACATTGTGCTTCAGAGGGTCAGCAACCCCACACATGAACTCACTCATGGTGTAACGTCTCTTTCTATCAAAACAACAACTATCAGTGAATTTACACCGGAATATTAACAGGAACGGTCATAAGAGTTACGTAGCCAAAACAAATGCAAATACACAGTTTAATCATCTTAACTGGCAGCACATGTTCCCGAGGCATGGTGGGAGATAACTAGCCACTCCCAACACGCCACAATATATTTATTGTAATATTAGCCTATATATTTTCTAATATATTTTACATATTTTTAAAGGGAACCTATTTATTATTTTCAATCACAAAAGATTCCCAGGTCCATCTTGGAAGGAGAAACATCCCTTTGAGGTTAAAGGTCACATATCATAAAAAAATCAAAGATACACAGCAACCTGCATTGATGGTCCCTTATAAATCTCACAGTAGTTTATTTTTAGTCACAGCATTTAATCTATTGATTTCAATTGCTGGACATGAATATTTAATGTGTTTTATATTTCTCAACATAATATTTCTAACATTATTTTCTGTCCCTGAATATGACTTTACATCTGTCTGCCCTCATATATGCTTATTAAAAGGCAAGGAAAAAGTCTACACTTTAAAGTTGGAGTCGTGGTGAAGGACTACGTCATCTTGAGTCATACATGTCACACTTTTTTACATATCATTTTTAAGTATGCTATCCATTACAAATATGTAGGTTGGTTAGAATTTGGCATTAAAAAGTACTAGGATATGTTTGAGCATTAAAAACTACTCAGTTAACTTTAGAAAAATATCATGGCTTGGTTTAAAATTCAGTGGTTGTCATGTCCTTTAAAACTTTGCTTTCCTCGTTGCCATAGGGACACCTCCCTGTTTTTTCTAAAAAAAAAGAAAAAGAAAATGCTTCTGACACAAAATATATTTTCTATTCACATGAATTACTTACAAATTTGTGCTCACACTGACATGAAAAAAGGTAACAATGCATGTCCATGAACATGAAGAAACAGGTTCAATTTTCATGAGTGTTTCATGAACTGTTATGGCACTGGGCTGTCTTGGCAACAGAGAATCTTCACCAGCTAAACATGCAGGCAGATTTACGGTCTAAAGGGAGGCTAATCATGGAGGACAGAAGACCACGAGGAGACGGTGGGGTGTCAGAGCTGGAGCTAAGTGGAGCTTTAGAGTAGGAATATTAGCAGTCTGCTCTACCTATCATCATGAGGAATGTGAGGTCTTCATATAAAATAATATACTTTAATACAGCAGCAAAATGAAATTCGCTTTAGGAGGATCACTTCTGCATTAAGGTGAAATCTGTTCAGCACACACATGGTGCTGGAATATGCTAAAGAGCATGAATTTGGATTGATATAACTGATGGTTTTACAATTTACTATGTTTTATTGTGTTTCTGTTAGGAAATGTTGAGTTTTGCAGCTTTATGTGTCAGTCTTGTGTACTGAGGTTACAATGAAAAGGTTGCCTAGAATCCATTTTGATGTGTGATCAACTCTAATTTTATCAGTCACTTATTCTGCACCACACTGATAAAACACATTACACTGTGTTGTCAAAACTGACTCAATGCAGGCAGATTTGCAGATTTTATCAAAATATGATTTTGGCTTTAAGCACATCGGTACTTCAGTAAAAGCAGAAATTATCATTCATGGACACCAAAGACGAACCCTTACACATCCATGTTTGTATGTATGAGCTTAACTCATACCATTTTCTGATCTGTTATTACTTAGGTAACTGTGAGACTACTTTTTACTTCTATCTTTAAAACTTCATGTGACTACAGTACAGACTTGCGTCACCAAATTGAAAAAAAACTTTTTTTATATTTATTTATAAACACCTTTGTTCATATATGTAGGCACAGTAATTTATATTATATTGTGTTTTCTAAAGTAAATGAAACTAATATATGACAACGACTAAGAACTGTGAGATATTTATAAATAACACATGTCATTTAGCCTAATGTGAACAATTAAGAAGAACAATTCTCTTTGCAAGATCATCAAAGTCTGGATATATATTTGATGTTTAAAAACACAGCAACTCAGCTAGTGAACATTTAAATGATATGTGTGTTTTGTCTCACTTTCCTCCAGTAGCTCGATGAACTGGTGATGATTAAGTCCTCGTGTTCAGACAAAATTAATACGTCATTCCAAATGTAGCTACAGGATCAAGTGAGTGACTAGTTACATTGAGCAATTTAGTCCATGGCAAGTTTAGTTCTCTCCAGACATCCTGATACTTTGTCATAAAAGTCTGATCCCCATGTTGTCCCCATCATGGACTGAAACTCCTCCTATTTCAAACCTGTCAGTGACTGAATAAAAATAAATAACTGGACTGCATCTTTGATATACACGCTCTCATCCAAAGTGATATAGGAATATGTGAAGTCAGCTCCCTTTTTAGCAAATAAGCCAACAACTCTTTATGAATTACTTCCACACACTGATTGACTATGTGACTGACATTGTCAAACTGCGCTTTGTTGTTGGGACCGATTACGGTAGGTGCTGCTACCAGTTTTTCAAAACTTTGCCACCAGACAAAAGGCTTGCTGTTTTTGTAAGCTTGTAACATGAAACTTGGTACGACTTGGTAAAAATTCTGCCTGACAATTAGGTGTGAAGATAATTTCAGAGCTTGTTCTTCTCTCTTGCAGCATAGTTAGCATGCTTGGTCAGAAATGGTCTCTTGATGTAATATTCCTTGAACACCACTACACTCTCTCAAACACACTGCCAAAAACACAATAACATGTAGTGTCATTGTTTCATCTTTTTGAAGAATTCATCCCACCTCTCTTCTATCCTCATAACAGCAAGTGTTACTTGACCCGTCACTTGAAGTGAATAAGGGTAAAGTTGAGGACTATTTTACTGTCCTCAAACATCATCAGCCCCTGTGTTGGAAATAAGGTAAACAGCAGTAAAGGCTGGAATCCTTCTCTGGGATTCCTAGCACAAAATATTATTTTTCTTGACCCTGTGACTACTGTACTTATATTTTCAGATGCTGTAAGAAAGATGTCCTAAACACTCCCTGAATTAGCTTTCAGTTCATCCAAAATGCAGCAAGAATACTGACAGGGAGAACATATTTCACCCATACTGGCTCCCTTTTAAATTCAGAATCTAATTAAATGTCCTTAAATTGTCACATACAAGATCTTAAGATAACCAGGCCAAGATAACCAAAAGTAGAATAGGAGGAAGAGCCTTTAGCTTTCAGGCCCCTCTTCTGTGGAACCAGCTCCCAGTTTTGATTCACGAGAGAAACACTATCTCTACTTGAGATTAGGCTTATATCTTTCATTTTTGATAAAGCATATAGTTAGAGCTTGAGGTGACCCTGAATCCTCCCTTAGTTATGCTGCAATAGGCCTAGCCTGTTGGGGGCTTCCCATAATCCACTAAGTGTTTCTTCTTCACTCACCTTTTTTACTTACTATGTGTTTATACACCACTCTGCATTTAATCATTATTTACTGTTAATCTGTGTCGCTCTTCCACACCATGCACCACATTAAATTTAGCTGGATATATTAGTGAGCTGCCATTTGCTGCCATTTTTGTGCCTCAATACAGCATCTCTACATCTGTCTAATAGAAAGGTGATATTATATTACCGTACACATAATGATTGTCAGTACCATCAAAACATGGAGATATTACTCCAAGTTCCTTGCCCATAAATGACATTATGGATACTGGCTGTTCACACATAAAGCCAAATTAATGCCACCTATCCTTTTCTCTTTCATATAAAAGTAAAAGTGTGACTCCTAGCACCCAGGCTTGCAAATGTATAACAAAGTCTGTTCTGTATGAAACTCCTACACACATAGATAAAAATTCACCCCACCACACCGTCTCCCGAATCAACAAGTATAATCTTTTCCAAAATAAACTATGTCTTGTAGCCATGTGTGAGAAGCAATCAAATGTATCAGCTCGTGCAGCAGTGAAACACTCTTTGTCCTTCAGACCCAGAAGCTGTCACGACATTGAATGTAAAGCTGTGCTGTGATGTGTGACTATGGGAGCAATTTAATTAGTAAGATGTGGAACCTGAGCCACAGTTGTTCACTGGTAACTATTTTTCCCCCACTGTTTAACATGGAGAGTATTTAAAGATATGCATTTGTGGAGAAGATGATCATAAGTAAGACTAACCCCTCCTTTTTGAATGAAAGCAACCAGAACTAGCCAGCCTCATCCACATATTGCCTCACGTCTTTGTTGTCTGACATGCCTTTAGCAGGTAGCCTGCTACGGCTGCACTGTAAGTATGAACATCAGATGATTGAGGTTAGAAGTACAGTGTATTTTCCAACCCCACTGTGATCATTGAACATTTGCGGTGCCTTTAAATTCATAAATGAGAAAAGTCAAGGAAGGCTACGGCCTTTACTGATATACAATAGACACAACGTAGGAGAGCTTCCAATATTATATTTGCAACACACTATGACCCAAAACTGTGGCACTATTGTGAACAAGCAGAGTGAATAAACAGTTCATCTAAAAATATCTAAAAATACATGTTATTAGTTATATGTATATAACAACCATGTTAAACTCTACTTTGGAAGCCCTTAATTTGTTTCCATTCCATGTTTGTTATAAAAAAAACACACCTGGTACCATTTTTTATAGATTACATATTCAGTGAAAAGGTCACTTAGTATTACAAAGATTAAATTCAGTTCATTTGTATTTATATAGTGCTAAACCACACCAACAGTCACCTCAAGGCATTTAATATTGTGAGGTATAAAGAGTAAAAAAAATGATAGATTGAAAAATGTCAGGTTAGTTGTGTTTAATTTCTGTTACTAATGTGTTAATTACACAAGTAAGATTTAATATCAGGTTTAATGCCATCAGTAACACTGGCTCATTGTTAGATCGCTGGGTGTACTTGGCCACACAGCCATGTCAACAAGGGAGATGCACGTACAAATGCTAGTTAAGGAACAGTTTATTTATCTGTGAAAGGATTTCAAATTAACAATGCTGTGTATAGAGAGCACTGTTACTGGTGTAAGTGAGTGCATGAAAGAAGAGATGGTGAAGGCAATGTTGTATAGTGCAAGAACACAAACTTAACAGCAACCAAAATCACCAACATCTGTGCTCCAATGGCTTTTCTTGGGTTGTTGCTGACTGTTGACAAACCACACCTCCTCTCCAACAGTTCTGCACAGATGGGCAGAAAGGAAGGCTGGATGATAGAGCGTAGAAGTAAACTTGCGAACCGCTGCAAAAATCATATTCCAGACTAAAAAATCTAAATAATTACTGTTATAGAAATATAATCAAAATGTTACCAAGTATCTTATTATTGGAACCCAAGGTTGTTCTTTTTGGGTTTTCACCTGTCATAGACAAAATTCATCTTTTTCATAGAAATGTCAAACTTTAGCCTACCTTTAGCCCTGTCAATTTTACTTTGTTTAACTTAAGCTAAAGCTTATAAATAATATGCAATAATAGAAATTCCTTATACATATTCAAAAACCTGGAAATGTTGCACTTTCTGGAAAAAAATAAATTTGTAATTTCCCCATTGAAAGACATTTCTGATTCACAGTAAACATGTAAAGTTAACTAAAATAAAAAAAGAAAAGAAAAAAAGAAAAGGTAAAAAAAATATTTTTTGTTACCAATTAGCTCGCTGTTGTTAATGCTTAATGCTTGGTCTTTTACTTGTCCCCTCCAAGACTGAGTTATTTCAGACAAGGACAAACAACATCAGAAATAAATTGGTACAACAAGCTTATAATGCTGCATAATGCAAAGTTTAAGCAAGGTATAAGCTTTAAATTGTAAGGTGACCTTACAAATCATCTAACTAAAACGTATATTCCTGTAGGTGCTTATGGCAGCCTGAGTTCAAATGAATGCCACTCGTCTGTCTTTTCTGTCAGCCCCCTCTTTGTTCCGTCAAATGAAGCAGAAATCCCATAAAAATAATGTCTGAGAAAACTACAGCACTCCTGTTTTATTTGTGTTGTGGTGATAGTAAAAAAAAAACAAACACTCTAGGGTATGAGTCTGCATCCTTGAACCAAAGACCATCACAGAGATGAGAAACGACTTCAGGGAAATGGGCTATTGAGACAGTAGCGCAGATATGCACGTTCACTACAAACATCCAACAACATGCCCCCGCACATGCACATAAACACACACACAGACACACCTAATGTGCCAAAAAATAAATCCTGTATAGATTCAGACATTGAACGTGCTGCCAGAAAAGCCTTGCATGGATGAACTAGCTTGGGCTCTTTCTCCACTCACAAAACACAATGCACATGAACTTTAAGGACGTAAACACACTCACTCAATTTGAGACTCTATTATGCGTGAAAAAGAATTCAATAGCCCACTTATGAAGTTGCCCTCAGTAAAAAAAGATTTTTAAAAATTTCTACGGTCTTATTGGGAACAGTGTAAACTTTTGACTCTCGTATGCTTTAATCAAACAGAGAGAGAGTCACTTGGTCTCATTGTCCCTTTAGTATTTATTAAATGTGGTTGATTGAGATCAAGTCATCCTTTGTTTCGATGACTAAGAAAGTCTGAAGGTTCAAAAGAAAGGTTGATCAGAACTGACCTTCTGTCTTTTGCAGTGTAAAAGACAATGCTTTGACTGCCAGTTGTGCATAAAGACAGCACAGTCATCTTCAGACTGGATGCATTTCTTTAGTGGAGGAGTTGTGATTTTAACACTACTAGCACCCTTTCATGAGTGAAAGAGGACAACTGGGTCATTTCTTCATCTAGTAATGGCAACCTAAATTTCCTACTGGTTTTCTCCACAGCCTCTGCTTCACCTGTAATTTAAATCCTGTCCAGACTGATTCTTGCATTCTTACATTTTAAATACACCGATACACATATTAAGAATGATGAGATAAATTACTGAGATGCACACTGAAGATTTGGATCTGGTCAATATCAGGTTGACTTGAAAGTGTGACCCTAGCCTTAACTGCCCCTTAATCCAAATGGATTACTCATGACTTTCCCAAACATGCCTATACAGGCCCACAATGGGTACCTATGGGTGAACTGTGATGCTGTTGTCTCACAGGCCCCAATCCAGTGTGCCCACACAGGGTTGACAGCAGTTTTCTGTGGACAAACCCACTATGGGCTTGCTCATAGAAAACCTATATGACTAGCCCATGTAGGGCTTATAGGAGATTTCCCCCTTTGTGCAACCTATAGTGAACATACCTACTACTATATAGGTTGTCCACAGCCAAAGCTCCTTGGTTGAAGTTTGGGAAGGGACATAAATCATGTGGGGGTTATGTCAGGAACGGCATCTGATGTCAATATCTGTCAAATCAACTATGTGCTGACGGCTTCTAAAAAGGGAGTGACTAAAAGTAGTTTTTATTCACTTTAGTCACTGCCACCAATACCAACTGGTGGCAGTGACGTACCGTGGGACATATGTGGACTCTGGTATTGGTGTGAAATTGGGGAAAAATCTGGGCCCTGCAGTGTAGGGCCTGGATGGGGCCCCAGAAGGATAGCAAACACCTAGAGTGTGGGCATCCTGTGTGTATGTTGCAGGTCCACAGTGGGCCCTGCTGTGAGTCCGTCTCTATTTAGTGTGGGCAGGTCGCACTACAGGCTTCTATATTTTGGCCATGGGGCCTAGATGTGGCCTACAATTCATTTCAGTACTTTGGCCCACTTTGTGCTGCCCAATTAGCCATGTGGGTCTGCCCACAGTGCCCTCACATAGGCCCTGAGGGGGCATGTTTGCTGGGTTGTGGATTTTAAGAGATAACTATTTAACATATTCTTACAAATAGACTGGGTAAAATTCAGTTTCACTTTTAAATGTTGTAAAGCACACACAACAAGAACTTGACCAAGGATAAACACACGCCCACCCACCGCTTCACAAATAATATATGTAGTTAAGTACGTATAGTTATTGTTATAGTCATTATATGTCACGGTCCTGGGTCGGTGACCCAGTGTTTTGAGTTTTGTACTTTTATTTTCTTAGGTTGGTTGTGGTTTGAGATTTTAGGGTTTAGGATGTTTAGGGTTTTGAGTTAAGTTATACTTTATGGATTATGGTTTTCTGTTTATATTGTAATTATAGTTCTCAGTTCTGTTACGGTGCCTTCCCTATGCTCTTGTGTCTCGTGTCTCTGTTATGTTTTTATATCTGTTATTCCTGGTCTCGTCTGTGTGTGTGTCTTCTCGTTACTTCCTGTTTTACTTTGACAGTCTGTGTCCTACGTTAATGTTTCTAGTTTCGCATCTCCCTGGTCCCGTCTGTTAATTAGTGTCAGCTGTGTTCCCCGTATGGTCCTCATTCCCTCGTTTTCCTCTTGTATTTATTGTCTGTTTTCATCTGTTCAGCGTCGCGTTGTACCATCATATCCCACTGTGTCTTCGGTCCATCAGCCTACTTGTCTGTTTAGTTTATTTGTATTTTCATTTTCAGTTTAATTATATGTCGGTGTCAGCAGTAAAGCAGTTTGAAGTGCACTTTTCGCCTCCGAGAGTCCTGCATTTGGGTCCATCCCTGCCTGCCTGCACACAGCCATGACATTCTAACTTTCATATATACTTTTGAGCCAAAGCACCCTTAAACTGTCTACAAATATGCAGAGCTCAGAAATAAAGCAGTAGCACAGAAACACAATCAAACAGAAACTGCAGATGAGTGACAAATTAAAAGAAAGTCAGACTTAAAGTGTTGGACTACCACATCTTTGAAGTCCTTATGGAATGATGGAACATCATTGTTCACAAACTTATTCTCCCTTGGTCTTTAACTGAGTTTAGATTTGGTGATTGCAAAGTCCTCAGGATTCCCATCATTTTTGGACTCATCAAAGCATTTTGTTAGAAGTGACCTTTGGATGGGGCCACTGTTATCTTGGAAACAACGCTCATCATTATAGACAGGTTTTATCAGAAGATAAAGATGCTTTCTCAAAACATCTTTGTATTGATTGGCACCCACCCTTCCCTCTCAGGGAATTTGGTTGGCTCAGGCGACCCTGAATCCTTCCTTAGTACATCATGGGAATCCCTCAGCAGCCCAGACCTATTGCAACATAACTGAGTGTTTCTTCTTCACTCACTATATGTTTATACACCTCTCTGGATTTAATTATTAGTTATTATTAATCTCTGGTTCTCTTCCACAGCGTGTCTTTATCCTGTTGTCCTCCCTCACCCCCAACCAGTTGTGGCAGATGGCAGCCCCTCCCTGAGCCTGGTTTTGCTGGAGGCTTCTTCCTGTTATAAGCAAATTTTTTCCTTCCCACTGTCGCCAAAGCACTTGCTCATAGGACGGGGGGGTGTCATATAATTCTTGAATGAATTAAGATCGGTTTAAAAAATGAGTAAAGATCATGGGAAGCCCAGCAGGAGCCTAATTCTATTGCAGCATAAATAAGGGATGGTTCAGGGTCTCCTGATCTAGCCCTAACTATAATTTTTATCAAAACTCAATGTCTTTTGACTAATCTTAAAGTAGAGAGGGTTTCTCTATCCAAAATACAAACTGGGATCTGGTTCCACAAAAAGGGGACTAGCTGACGGCTCTCTTCCCATTCTATTTTTACAAAATCTAGGAACCACAAGTAAGCCAACAGTCTCAAATCAAAGTGCTCTACATAAAAAAAGCACCGTGAGGAGTTTAAGACTTGATGAAGCATGATTATTCAAGAATTTATGTTTAAACTAAATTCTGAATTTAACAGGAAACCAACGAAGAGGGCTACTATGGCAAAAATGTGGTCTCGGTTTCTTGTCCCTGTTGGTACTCTTGTTGCAATTTTGTGGATCAGTTGAATGTTTTCAGAGAGCTTTTAGAGCAACCCAATAATAATGAATTACAAAAAGCCTAAAAGTAATAAATGCATGAACTGGCTTTCAGCATGAATCTGAGACAGGATATTCTGATTTTAGAGGTGATGTGCAAATTAATGAAGGTGGTCCTTAATATTTGCTTAGGACACCCTGAAGTACATTTCCTGGTCAAAAATGTCTACAAGATCCTACAGTGTTACTGGAGGCCAAAGTAGTGTCTCTTTTTTTTTATCACTGTGTATATTTAGGAAGAATTTATACATTCCAGTTCCTCCACATACAGCAGCAGGTGAACAGTGCACCAAGATTTGGTTCTGGTTTTACCTAAAAAGTACCTAAATAACTTGTTTTATATGAAAAAGTTAACACATGTTAAATATCTATAAGAGTCTACTTATGCATTTGCAGATATATTAATTATTTGGAAATCAAAGAAGATCAAAGGAAAGGAATTAAGAAAATAAAAGAAATAAAGGAAATAAAGAAAAGCAGTCAGTCTATCACCACACCAGGAGAGAGACAAAAACAGAGAAAGAGAGCTAAAAAGTGGCAGATCTGCTGCTAGGAGGATCTGATAGATGCTAACAGATAACTTCCATGAACTGTGTGTGTCTGTCAGAAATGTATGTACTGTAGCAGGGCAAATGATATGATGTAGGCAGCAAAGAAATGTGGTTGTCCGTGTTAAGGTGAAACCAAGCCAGATTTGAACAGATGGAGGAACATAAATAGCTGAATATTAGAGAGGATGAAAGGACAAACAGTGACAGAGAAAACAATATGAGAAACAAAGTGGAGCTGGAGGAAAAATACATAAATCTAAATAAAAAGAGTCTGTGACTGTGCTGGGAAGGACAAACAACAAAAATATGTGTGGAAATCTTGTTCATTTCCAAGGGCACTATACACAAGAGATGCTGAATTATGGCATAGCTAGTGACTTATTAAAGAACTTAGAGGATGGACCAAAAAAGTTGCATTTGATCTCAAAAGTTGCATTTCAGCTTCTTTGTGCCAGTGGTGGTTCTTCTTTAAGAAAAGAGCCACATTTTATGACAATGTAAAACATGAGTCCAAACTACCAGTTCAGTGAGTCAAGCTCATTTACTGTCATTCTAGTTACTTTCAAATAGTGTTCCAATTATACCTTCCTTGCCATATTGACTCAAATAAATACAAAACTGATGTCTGTCAGTGGGTAAGAAGTATGGTTTGGGAAGACATTTCATGTCATTTTTTATGAAGTTTGGGGGGGGCAATACTTCACTATAATTTGAGAAATACAGCAGCGGACAACATCATTAGCTGTGCTCTACTTCCTGGCCTTTTACAATCTGTACTTGTGCATCCTGGTACTAGCTAGTTATTGCTTGATTCCACTTTCTTTACATATGAGTAATCAAAGGATTCATGACTTGAGTTCATAGAACTAATTGAAACAGCTTCATTTAAGTCTGTGCTGCCAACTTGCTTCTTTAATTGATCACGGTGTAAAGGGGAAAGCAAAGCAGATAAAGGTAGTGGTCAAAGATCCAGTTTCTCTGCAGACTAGACAAACTGGCAATTAAGGTCATGGAGTTTAATCTGCTGATACTTATTAGCTACACTGTGCAACTCTACAGCAGAAATAAACATTTTTACAGCCAGACATAAAAATGGGTTCAGGCTCAGCTTCAAATAGGTTAGCATTACCTGATAGTTAATGTGAAAACCATAGCCCCAACATGATCCTGTTCAGAATGTAAAACAGTAGTGCACAAACCAATGGGTGATGTAATAGTGGCTACATCCTGTCTTTTTACCTATGCCGCTAATGCGCTTTTGGGGTAATTTTGGTATGCCGGTCACTGCTGGGAGGCTTTGCCACTGTTTCAAGTTTTCTCCATTTGTGGATAATGGCTTTCACTGTGGTTCACTGGAGTCCCAAAACCTTAGAAATGGCTTCATTTATGGTCAGAATATGATTATTACAGTCATAAAAAAATTGGAAAAAGTCCAAGATTCACTGATGACACCCCAAATGCAACTGTAAGTGTTTTGAATGTAGCAAAATTTTCTCCTGTAATGCTATTAATGGACTTATAAGCCATTAAGTATAACTGAACACTCATAGTGGCAACTACCACAATTATGTGTGCTTATTGTCAGTGTTACATGATACAGTAAATTGTCTAACACAAATATTAGTGAATCATGTTTATATTATTAATTTTAAAACTTTCCTTCAAAGGGAGTTGAGTTCCTTCAAATATAGATACATATGCCACAAAAAGTGTCCACGACTTTTAGACAAGAAATTAACACTCTGTGGAAAGAAAAAGTAACAATAAAATAATAGTTACACAAATAAATAATAAAATATTGTGACTTGCTACTGAAGGCAAATTGTCAACCATAAATTATTGCCACACATTACTGTTTGATTGTATGAAAAATCAGTAAAAGAGCTAATAAATGAATCTTGATTAAGGATTGTTTGTTTCTTTGTTTGTTTTTTCAATAGAAAATGTGGCTTGAGTTTTGCTATACTGGCAAAATTAATGCTTGGTTGTCAATACAACTACAATTTTAAAAAATGTGGATTCCTCCCACAGTCCAAAGACATGCAGTTAGTGGTGATTCTAAATTAACCATAGGTGTGAATGGTTGTCTGTCTCTCTGTATAAGCCCTATGTCAGGCTGGTGACCTGTTCAGGGTTTACCCTGCCTCTTGCCCTAAAGTTGGCTGGGATAGGCTCCAACCCCCCCACAACCCTGATAAGAATAAACAGAAGAGAATGGATGGTGTTTAATAATGGTATCTATTGATGTTATAACTGATATTTTTTTTTTTTGTCCTTTCTCCCTGTTTTTCACACACACACACACACACACACACACACACAGATATATGCATGGGCAGTTATGCATCGCCTTGCCCTAACCTTTGGTAATGCCACGTTTGTCCTCCTGAGCCACTTCTTGATTGGCCAATTGTGCTGTTTCGCTCCAGTAGGTTGAAATCTTAAAGACAACCTTTCTGTTCCTGCAGACAAGAAAGGAGAGAAGAGGAAGTGGAAGACAGGAGAGACACAGCAATTGATTGATACATGGTTAATTCAATGAGAAGTAGGTAAAAAAAGGTGGCTGCTTGGCAGTCCAAGCACAATAACAAGCACAGATTCACCCTTGAGGTGATTGCGCAAGATATTTGCACATAATTAAACTCCATGTGCATGCTAGATTGATTGACTGATGTGTGCGTGTGCTTCTGTGCACTAGCACAGTTTAGCATTAGTGCATGTGATACACAAGCAACTGTGCATCATCAGTTCTCTTTCACATTATTTCGAACACATACATTGTGTTGTCGGTAATGTTTCTCCTTTGTGTTCTGTACTCAAGCTCACTTTATATCAAGCGAAATGAGAAATACTGCCAACTGCTAAGAGTCTAAAGGACATGTATCCACATGTATCTATAGGAGTGCTTATGGATTATTTAAGGACCAGTTTAAATTTGTGTATGTATGTATTGTCAGCAATTATTTACATTTCATGCCATTTTATGCCATCCTATAATAAAGCAGTGCCGACCAAGCCCTCTTCAACTTTAACTCTTCTGTTCTAGCCAGGGAAAACCATTTTACAACTGTCAAATACAGCTAGTGTCAAGAAGCACCACTTAACTGGTAGCTATAAAACCTATAAACCAGTACAACTATTACCATTACCCACAAAAACTACCATCCCTATTCAAAGTGATGTGTATTACAACTTCCCTTAAAAACTGCAACATATAATTGAGACTGAGTTTATAGAAGCTTGGGTTTTATTTTAAATTGCTAGGGATTTTAAGGAAAATGCAGCAGCCAGGACAGTAAAGAAAGTCTACCAAGAAGTGTTGCCCCTTCCAGACCAACCAGCCTTTATCGACACGTTGTCAGGTGTAGATAAAATCAGCAGTTACTCTTGATAACACCCAAAGACACTTGCACTGCCACTGCAAGGGCAGCAGGGGTGGCAGAAGGGTGTCACAGTGTGTTTTTTTTTTACTTTGTGGGCCCCAGCCATATGTCAAGTCATTAAATTGAGTCATCAAAACTTAGATATCAGAGAGTTAACTTTGAGAGGACTCTCAAAGTCATCATAGGTGACAGCCCTAACCCTACCGTAAAACTATATTTTCAAGAAAGGCAAAACAAATAATTCTAGAAAAAAATATGCCTTTTTCTTTTTTTTCTTTCTTTCTTTTTTGTGTTTGATGTGTGATAAATAGAATGATTATTTCCTTTATTCCCTGATTGGCAATACTTGGGACGAAAGTTGCAAAATCTGACTACCTCAGGTAAGAGTTAGGGTTAGGAACGGAGTAAGTCACCAATGATTTAGAACTTAGAAGGTTAATCCCCTCATTATTGTGATAGTGTTAGGAACATTTTATCAATATTAATGTAATTAGTGCCAATTCTAGTTCCGTACAGTCAAGTTTCACAACGGTTTCTTTATCTTAAAATTTCCCAGTCACTAATATTCCAATCTTGATGCTTATTGTGTGACCCATAAAATAATGAGTTACGAAAATGTATGTTTAATAAGATCTGTCTGTTAAGCAAATGTTTTTGTGCGCTGATAATGATAGACAGTGCTTATAGAATAATGCTGGTGTTTATTAGTTAGCTGCCTTTGTTTCTAAAAAATTTAGAAAGGTGTCAAGTTGGAGGATTTTTTTACTGCTTGTTATTTTGGTGTTACCCTGTCTGTGTTTTCTACTTTGTCTATTTGGGTAGGTATTTTTTGTGTTAAACATGACACACACAAAAATACTAAACCGATTCTATGACCATGTGTTAGAAAAATATTAAACCAACATTAAATCAATCAATCAAGATTCTGAGGACTGGAATTTTTATGAAAATGTTCAGTTTGCTGTTGTGTTGTCATGCATCAACACAACATTCCTATATGAATGAGAACACAGTAAACATCCTTCCTTTTTGTATTTCTGCTGATCAACAGATCATTCTTATCCTTACTTTTCAAGAAATACTGCCAAAAATAATGGAATACTGTCTCTTCACAGTTTCTAAATTCAAACATCGATGCTTTGGTTGCCTTTATTTTTACAGCTTTTACATAAGTGCTGCTGAGGCAATTCAGGAAGTTCTATGGCCTTTCAATGTCACCCACAATGCCACAATAGAGTCTGGGTTGGGAAATGCACACCACAGCCTTTTAAAGCCTGCTAGCACCAGCTATACTTTGCTGCAAATCCTTGGCTGAAATCATATTCAAAGTCAGAGCCAACATCAGTCAAATACACCCATAGAGCATGTCTTTACACATCACTGTGGTAAATCATCATAATAATGTGGCAAATCATTAAAATTTATGAAGACTTGTCAATTTTAGAAGGAAGCACAGAGTAGGATGCAGAGCGTTTCTTTTCCCACAACAGTGATATCTGTGATTGAGCGCTGATCTCTCTGTCTATCTTTCTAATCCATCTTAATCCATCTTAAGTAATATCTCAGATGTTGCTAGTAAAACTTCCTGAAGCAATATATAAAAAAAATATAAAAGAAAAATCATTCTCTTACTGTATGTATGAGACTCTACTAAATAGAACAGAGTGTAAATTCCTAAAACCTAAAATACAAAAGTAATAAGGACTTGACAATGACATGGAAACCACAGGGTTCCACTGTTATCAAAGGCATCCATAGAATGTTAAGAGTTAACAGCTCAGTGCTGCTTTGTGTTTTGACTGATAAGAAATGTCCAAATCGTATTTTTTATTTGGGCTCATGCCACATTAGCATCAGTCCTTTTTTTTACCACATCATTATGTGGCATCAGAATGTTGTCGGAAGTGGGCCTATTCAACCACTCAACAAGCACCTATGAGAAAGTATAGTGAACTTAACTCCACAGTGTAGAGTTAATCCCAGTGGTGACTGGGATTAGAAAAGTCAGTGGACTTGTCAGGATCCTTGAATAAAACAACGTGTATTTCATAAGCTTGGTGTAGCCATATAGAACTGAGAAAGAATTCATAATTGATTTATATAGTGTAGCAATTGGATTCAGTATACTTCAGTTTTATTTAAATAGTGCCATTTCACAATAACAGTCACCATCAATCCATCCATCCATCCATTCTCTTCCGCTTATCCAATTCAGGGTCACGGGGGGAGGGCTATTGCAGTCAGTCACCTCAGGGCAGTTTATGTTGTACGGTAAAGACCCCACACTATTACAAAGAGAACCCAGAACACTCAGATATTCTATGAGCAAACACTTGGTGTAGTTTGGAACGAACAACCCTTTTATTTTTTTTTTACAGGAAGAGACCTTCAGCATACCTAAGGAATATCTAAGGATCGCCTTATCCAGCCCTATTATAGGTTTTTAAAAAATAAAGTAGCAGACTCCTGAATCCAAACTGAGACTTGAATCTGTAGGCGAGGGGCCCAATAGCTGAAGGTTCTTTCCACAAGTGATCCTGCAGTCTGCAGCCTCTTTTGGGATAGAATGATACCAAATGGTCTTTAAGATACGATGGGGTTTAATCATTCAGAACTTTGTATGTGTGTGTGAGAATCATTCGCTCTGGATTTAACAGGGAGCCAGTGAAGAGGAGCTCAAATAAATATGATCTCTTTTTTAGCACTTTCAGTATGGCATTTTGAATCAACTGGAGGCTTCTCAGTGAGCTTTTAGAATAGCCCGATAATAAAGTATTAGAATGATTTACCCTGGAAGTAACAATTGCATGAAAAAGTTTTACTCAAAGTCAAAGTCAAAGTAAACTTTATCGTCATCTCTGCTATATACAGTACAGTATATAGAGAGACGAGACGATGAGGCTCCAGTTCCATTAAGTGCAAAAAACAACAATAAATATAAGAGGAATAAGAAATAAATATACATTTGGTATTTATCATCTACTTGGCCCTCACTTAGAGTTTCCATCTAAATTTCCAGATTTTCTAACTTAATGCTAAAATCACCCACTCTATTAATTCTATCTAAACTTAGCACTAAGGTAAATGCTGAAAACAACAGCCTCAGCACATCATTTCATTTAGACTCAATTGGCTTCTCTCAAATGTAAATGAGCCCACCCACCACTTTAATCCCACTCAATGTCTTGTCCTGACTTTTGCCACAGAAACTGAAGATTTAACACTATCCTTGAAAACTTTCTGTTGTCTGAACTTTTCTCATTAAAATTTAAATGTACTATAATGGACAACAGGGATAGGCTTCAACCACATTAACCAAAAAATATTCACCGTGATCCAACAGACATATCATTATGTACAGCAACTCTTAAAACTGCTGATATTTATTTAGTCTTTGAGCCTCTGGGTTAACTAAAATAATAATTTCCCCCAAACCATCAATGTGTCTTTCAGACCCCTTCCTACACTGTAAAATCTAATTTGTTCTCAGAATTAAAAAAATTATGCAAACTCATTGCCTCAAAAAAACTAAGTAAAGCTTACTTAAGGTAACCACGTTAGGGCAAGACATACCATTGCTTAATGCTTCAGTCTTAAATATGATCAATTTATCTTTATTATTTGGTTTTTACCACAGGATCTGGAAGGTGGTCGTAATAAACCATTACTTAAAAAGCAGTTATTAACAAAGCTGTCTTAATTAATTATACTCCAGCCAAACTCCAGCTATCCTTTTATTTTAAATTCTTTATTTATTCTTTTGAGAAAGTTGCAAAACAACCAACTGATCATCCTGCGGGGAATGATTTAGAGACTAGAAAGAGACCATATTTCTCCCATGTTAGGTTCTCCTCACTGGCTACCTGAACTGAATTTAAATTTGAATTTGCAATCCTTAAGGACCTCATAGTACCACATTGTTCCAATAGAGCTCTTCACTGTCAGACTGCAGGTTTACTTGTGGCTCTTTGAGTTTTTAAAAGTAGAATGGGAGGCAGAGCCTTCAGATTTCTGGCCACTCTTCATGAAACCAGCTCCCAGTTTGGATTTGGG
Organism: Etia nguti; assembly: GCA_015106755.1. NCBI lineage: Eukaryota > Metazoa > Chordata > Actinopteri > Cichliformes > Cichlidae > Etia > Etia nguti. The sequence goes on along the minus strand of VUQG01023000.1, from coordinate 14,731 downwards.
TGACAGATACTCTATTTTTAAGATTAGACACAAAACTTTTCTTTTTGATAAAGGATATAGTTAGGGCTGGATCATGTTACCCTGAACCCAACCACTCACCGATTATGCCAGGGAGTTCTTCCTTTTAAAAGCAAGTTTTTCCTTCCCACTGTTACCAAGTGGTGGTTGGATGTATATGGATTTTACATAGTGTTTGTCATAGTAAGTTATGTAATGATGGATCCAAATGTTGAACAGGTTCATAAGAGGTCATTAAAATTTCCCTTAAAATCTGCCTGCGGATTTGTCTTGGAAAAGATCTTACAAGGTCATCTGGCAGATCGCTTAGCATCAAAAAATTCTCCTTACTCCCCCTTGAAGTAAATGGCAACTAGTGAATTTTCTGCTCTACCTGAGATCATTTTTGTAGCTGTCCTCTGGCAGACCCTGGGACTCTCCCAAGAGGGAGAAGAAGGTCATTAGGAAGATAAAAAAGGAAGTTGGAGAGACAGGACTGATTGAAGGTAAAGTGGTCGGTTATTAATTTTAAGCATGAACACACACACACACATTTCTCACCTGTCAATCTGTTAAGCTGTTTTAAATCCACAGCAATAATGTATATAAAACTGTGTGTGTGGGTTTCTATTGTTTTCTGTAAAATAAAATGATATGTGTATGCAAGCATGCATTTATTCAGTGCCACAAAATGGTCTGCAGTCTCAACCCACACTCATCTATCTCTTCTATCCCCATTCTTACCCATGCATCTCTTCTTCTCTCTCTCTCTCCTTCAGTTGTTCATCCAGTGTGGAGAGCAGTCATTCAACTTCAGGATGACCTCTGCATTTCATCATTTGAGACTGCAAGTATTCAAATATCCTTTTTTAACATGAGAATATATGTTGCATTGAAACACTACAGATGTGTTATACCATTTTGAGAATACAATATTTAACCATTGAAAAACATGGACTTGCTAATTAAAGTATTCAGTTCATCAAGCAGCTACTTAGCATAGTAATTTGAACTCTTTATATTATCTCTTATTACATTAAAGATCAAACAAACAAACAAACTAGAGGTAACCATGATTTTAGGTCATTTCTTGTCCAACCTGACCTCATCGAGAAGTGAATACAACCATTTTTGGAATTTCTAGTTTATTTCATCCTCGAATATTTCCAATTAATGTGGTTACATGTTTGTATTACTTTTACTTCTAAAGAGTAAAAATAAAAGATTAAAAAATAAGTAAAAAAGGGTGAAAAATTCAAACTATACAATAACAAAATGTAACAATTATATAAAATGACAAGAAATAACAGGACGTAAAGAGCTGAACCTTATTTAGTACAACGTAAAATAGCTCAAGGAATTCAATAAAAGAAAAACAGATGTTTTATTATATGTGTGTGTGTCTGTGTGATCTATGTGATGATGTAATGTATACCTGTATCTTTGGAATTATTAAAGTATTGTAAATGATTTGTATGCCCCTTCAAGTCACTTTGTAGTTCATGCTCCCATATTTTCCTGTTTTCCAGCTCATGAATTCTGTGTTGACCAGCAGTCAACCAAACTGCTGGGCTGCAGAAACAATCATTAACCACAACGAGCGACAACAGATGAAACCAAAAGGCGTCATATTTAATTGCATCCAAAAGGAAAGACAACCTCATCGAACGTAACTGACCAGCAAACTTACTGCTTGTCAGCAAAAATGCATTCAGCGCAGCTATTCTATACACAGTCAAGTCAAATAGTGCTTTAAACTATGCACTTCAGACTTGCCTTTATTTTAAACAATTAGTAATTAGATACATAAAGGAAATCTAAATGGTGTGTGACTTCAAAGACAACACCGTAAACACATTGTTGCAGGATCTTTTAGACTTTATTTTACTCCCTAGTTTCAAGCTTACCACAATCTTTGCCACTGCTATTTTAGAGAACTTTTCATTACCTGCTTTGGAGTTCGACCAATATTTGGTTTTAGCATTAAATGGAACACTCCTTGATTTCATATTTAACAAATTATGTCCACCTGTGTTCATTCAAGGGTCAATAGGCAACATTTAAGTAAAAAATCACTTGTGACTGTTAACAAGGTGAATGGTTCTCTTCGGTCCCAGAGATCTTTTACAGTAGCAGTGGGGCGTTAAATAGAGAAATTACAGTAGCACTAAAAGCACTAATCGCACGTCATTCTCTCTCCAGCAGCATCCACTGATAGAGAATGACGTGGCTCCCCTCCTCTCATTCCCCTGTCAAAAGTGGACCCATGGCTCTTTTATTTGGTTATTGGAGAAGGTCCAGTGCACCCCTCAGAAATCTCACATTTCTCTTTCCTTCTACACTTTCACCTGTTGAAACATATCCAGTGAACTCTGCACTAGAATGCACTCATTCTTTCTACCTCCCTCCCTTTCTGCTTCTCTCTGTCTGTCTTTGCCCGGTGCACCTCAGGTTTTTAAGATCTTGGGACTCAGAGGGTGATTTCATCCTTCACTGGGCCATGAAAGCTCTTTATAAGTACATTGCCACTGCCAGCGCATTAATCGCCTCTGTCATATTGATTTGGGTGTTCTGTTGTGCAAGCCAGCATATGGAAAAGAAAGAAAGAAAGGGTGGGTAGTATAGAGGGAGGAAGAAAATCTACACCATGTTAGAATCTGGTAATCAGACTTATACAATGAGGTGGTCTGAAACTTAAGGTGATTAGAATTAACATCTGGGTTTGGTCCTGGAGAAAGCAAATTAATTTTACTGAAAGTGTGCTGTGTTGTGTGTTTTAATATTTATGTGAAATGAGAATGTGCAAATATTGGGGGTGCAAAAAATAACAAATGTGAACGCAAATACAATTGTATTCACAGAAAAAAAATCACTGTGGTAACTAAAAACCATGTTATTAAGTCTGTGAGCTCCAAGTCGTCATTGAATCGTCTGTTTTTGAAAAAAATACAAAAATAAAAGAGAATTTTCGAATGAAAATACCTTCTCCACTTGTTTGTTTGTTTGTATTTACTTTGATTTACACCTGTTAGCGTTTAAGTGTTTCTTGCAAACTACTCTAACTCCAATCCTTAGCACCTGGAGCTTGCTCTTTAACTGTCCAAACTCTCTGTACGCTGCACGAACAGGACAAAGGATTGTTGGACAACAAGAGGGTGTGTGCAAGATTAGCATATCACTGTCGCCAAGTGGTTGCTCACAAGGGATCGTCTGAATATTGGGTTTTGTCACTAATGTATTAGGGTCTTTACCTTACAGTATAAAGTGCCTTGAGGTGGCTGTTAATGTAGCAGAAACATATCCATGTGACTATAGCTGTGGAGCAGCTACTACATTACCTACTGGATATTATTATAGGATCCATATTGATCTTTTTTAGCTTTATAAATTTCAGTCCAAATTCATATGTATTTACTTATTTAATAGTTATTTTGCATATTCAAAGTTGTATATATTCTAAGAATTATGAAACTATAGCTTTACCCATCTTTTGCATGGTTACATGTTCATAGAACTGAATGAATAGAACTACAAAGATGTTATTACTTCATCTATTAAAATGGAAATTAATCTGCAAATATATTACCTTAAAGCTGGGCAAAGCTCATGAACTGCACTTACTGGACTGAAGAAGGATACTTCCTTCTCTTTTATGATCGTATTCTATCCGTTCTCCCCATATATGTGTTTTCAATTGTGCTATTTAAAAAAATGAATTAAATTTGGCTTATGACTGAAGGGATTGTGACTGCAATGTAATTTCATTACTCCAGAAATGTGATGACACACCTGAGAGAGGAAGAATCTTGGGATTGACCTTGTTTTTATTAGCTTCCTATTGTGATCAGGGAGAGCTGAAAAGGCACATTTCAGAGAAGCAGACTATGCAACAACATAATCATGACTGTAAGGAAGGAGCTAACCTAGCTTGAGATTTCTGAAATTAGGCCATTTTATTTCTAATTCCCCAAAACATCAGTAGCAACATTAATTTAACAAGAATCAGCCAATGACCTGTTACACCCTAAAGGCTCTGTTAAATGAGGACACAATGATAGGGATCATTGTTCAAATATGAATTTTGAGATGGAAAAAAGCAAAGCTCCAGCAGCCCTGGCCGATAATCACAACTTCTTTTCTAATTGTCTTTTTCAAGCAAAACTTAATCATTAATTCATCAGTCAAGGAGAAAATAAGCCAACTGGTAGATCGAAATGATGATTTTAAGCAGAGCAGAAATAAAAGTTCACAGTGAATCCTTGTTCACAAAGACCACAGCTCCACAACGTCAAATGCGCCAAGCTTGAAAATGCAATAGTGTTAATCTGCCATATGAATTCAATAGCAGCTGTCTAGTAATCCATATTTCATGGAGCAGGAGACTACTACTAAATAAGGTTCAGGAGAGAGAGCAAGTTAAAGATTTCGCTCTATTTTGCTGTGCTGGCATTCAAATAATGCTGAACTTTTCACTTAAAGGGGAATGAGACTGAAGGGAAGTTTTGAAATATAGTATTCCATTACCCTTTACATGGACATTCCAGTTTATGTGACTCAACAAGCTCTGTTTCCAGTAGCCAGAAGGAAGAGTTTTTACCATAACCTCCAAGTAGGGAATTACGATCATTAAAACATAACCATGTTTGTCTTTAGCGCCACCAGCAATACTTTATAGTATGAGTAAAGGCAAATTTTTTTTTGCCATTGGCTCAAAATACATTAGAAAAAAATGTAGCTGCACTTTAGTGAAGGTCTAAAACAAATACTGAAATAAACTTCAGCCTGAACTTTTTATCTTTCCCCTGTGACTAAATCATCACCTGCTTTAATGTTGTGCGTTAGTAGTCTGTTTTATATTTAGTCATTGTCCTCCTCGTCATCCCTCTCTGTGTCCCTAGTCATGTCCCTGCACCTGTGTGTCCTGTCCTGTCTCCATGTTTCTGTGTCAAGTTTACATTTCTGTTTCCTTGTTTAGTTCATATATTTGGGTTTGTCATTTGTTTAGTTATCTCCTGTGGTGTCTCATTCCAGCTATGTTTATGGTTTCTTAGTTCCCTTTAGTGGTTCCTGTCTGTTCCTCCAGTCTGTCTGGTTTCTCGGTGCCCTGTTTTGGCAGTTGTGTCAAGTTAGTCTTGTCTCCTCGGTCATGTCTCTGTGTTTGTCTATGCTTTCCACTGCGTCTGGATTGCCATCTCTATGTTTGTTTCCTGTCTTATTTTCATTGTCTTTTGTGTTGTGTGTTTGATTAGTTAGTTAGATTTTGTTCAGCCATGTTCCCCAGGTGTATCCACTCTTCCCTTACCCCATCGGTATATTTAAGTCCTCAGTTTTCTGCTGAGGACCTTATATGGTACTGTGTGTTTCACCACCTCAGTGTTTCTTATTTCCCATTGGTTTACTTTGGAATTTGCTATTTGAGATCAGCCGGCAATAAAGGCTCGCTTTCTGTTCTACTTGTGAGTCCCATGTTCTGCATGCTTTTATTCCTAAACCTGCCACTGCCTGTTACTTTCTGATCATATATCCATACTTGTCCAGTGACATGTCTTGCATGTTTTTAAGCCATCTTTGAATTTCTTGCAATTATGTTTTGCTTTGCAGTACTGCTCATGTACAGCCCTTGTCCTTCTTTTAAGGAATAAGATGACAGATTGGGTGTTTGAAGATGAATGCAATTTCTTTGGGTTGAGGGATAATTCTCTGTGGGTTCTCTGTTCTAGAAACTATTTTCACTGCATGCATTACTTGGCAGAACCATTATTCATGAAAAAGTATTGAGTGTTATAGCTTTAAAGTTCCATTTTTGTAACTTGAATGTGCCATCTATCTGAGAGAAAATTTAAAGTGTGAATTTGTTCCTCTTTTATTATGTTGATATCTGGTAGAATTGCCTTTGGCTAACATGGGAACATGACACACATGTATCATGAATGAAGTGAAGGTACATAGCACTGCCAACATTTCTTGATATCATCTCCTATGTAAATGTTTTACTGCTATCTGACTGTCTATCTATTCATCTACATGTATAGATGTAGGTAAAATACAGACACATTTCAGATTTAAGGATGCAGCACTCCATTAATATAGATTTTCTATACTGTTGTTTAGACAAGAGATCAGAGGTCCTGAGTTTGTTTTAAATATCCTTCCCTTCACAGTAAACACTCTTTCTAAGACCACAAGACTGCCAGCAGTGAAATTCAATAATGCTAACCTGTCACATCAATTCACCATCAGCAAATCTATACTTTCCCACAACATCAGTTATGTCTGACAGAGGGGTCCGTGGCGGAACCAGTAACTTCAGGACTGATGAAAAAGAGAGACTGCTGGAATGTCACGAGAATGCTTCACTGGTTCTATAATGACATAAAATGCAGACAAATGTAAATGTTGTTAATTTTTTGTGTGTGTTTTTTTTAATGAAATAGGAGCAAAAATTAGATTGGTCCAATAGTGTTTCTAGTAATGTTAATGTAAATATAAGATTTTCTATTTTCTGTGTTAATCAAAGAGGACCTGTTTTGCTCATTTCCAGCTCCATATTTTTATTCATGGATTATAATCTGGCAATTGGTATACCCTTTCAGCTCAGCCTCTGTCTGAAACAAGCTGATTTAGCCCCTTTCTCTTTAAGGTCAACATCCCTTGCAAATAACAAATGGGTGGGTCAAATGTGCTCACAGTCAGAATAGTTTCCCTGGGATGAGCAAAGATTGGAGATCTCTGCTCTCTCTGACATCATACAGAGTCAAGTAGATGAAACTGCCAAGCAATAGTCTGAGTCACATGAATTTCTTATGCACAAACCAACTCATTATTTGAAACTTTGGCTTGTTTAATATTAGCAATCCAACACTGAATAATACTGATATGACTGAGATCAAGGAAAATCAGAATGACTCTCATTTAAACTACAGTGTTGCGAAGATTATTGGACTCTAACCACACATCTCACAAATCTGACATTATAGTGTCACAGAAGTGGAAAATATAAATAAGGGTATCACTATTCATTCCACATTATGAATCCACACTAAATTCTGTAAATCGAATTATTAAAATTGCATTCAACACAAAATGAAGAGAGCACAGAAAGTGACAAGAGTGGGATGGTGCTGACTGAGAAATTAAGTGACACTGATGGCCATATGCTAGCAAACTGTCAATCACAGGGTAAGCGACCCAAAACAATAGTTTACTTTATCTGCCTTTTTGAAAATGGTGGAAATGCGATCTGAAAAGTGGTTACTTGGGGTCACAAAAGGGAAAAAAACATAAATGATCATTTTTCCAAAGATTTTAATAAACACAGACATTAGGAAAGAGGAGAGTCACACTCTGATGGCCATTAGAACAGATGATAACACTATAAGAGCTGGGATAGGCTGCAGAATGAAGAGTTTAGATTTATGGATGAAGTCAAGATCAAATTCATTTGTTGAAACCACTGAAAATACAGTTTTTGCTAGATAAATGCTAATGTGATACCTAACTGGTTGTCCCAGATGGCCGCCCCTCCCTGAGCCTGGTTCTGCCTGAGGTTTCTTCCTGTTAAAAAGGAGTTTTTCCTTCCCACTGCCACCAAATGCTTGCTCAAAGGGTATTGTTTGATTGTTGGGATTTTCTCTGTTTCTCTCTCTGTGTGTATTGTAGGGTCTGTACTTTAAGATATGAAGCACCTTCAGGCAACTGCTGTTGTGATTTGGCGCTACATAAATAAAGATGTATTGAATTTAATTAATTTAAATTGAATTTGTGTGGACATGAGGTCCAGGTTTTCCAGCTGGGCCGTCTATATAGTATCAGTCTATTTCTCTAAACCCCCAAAATGACTAAAACTCTTTCTTTCAGAACAAACAATGGAAAACCAAATGCAACTAAACTAAAAGAACTAAAGGCAAATTTGTCCTTTGTAAAAAGTAGCAACTGGATGGCAGCACAAGTTATTTTTGTGCAGACCAAATTGAAAAAAGACAGAGGCGGAGATTTAAAGTGGCACTTTATCTTAACCATCTGGCTATTTCTCTTTGCCATGTCACCTTTTGTTCATCTATGAATCAGAAATTAGTATTGCTCCTCAAACAACAGAGGTTAGTTTTCTTCTTTTTTTTTTAACTTCCACTTGTTCAGCTGGATTCTAGATAGCTCTTATATTATTGTGTTTGTTACATCTTCTGGTGTCCATCTTATCTGATAAGAAGATGATATGGAAAGCTCCAGTGTAGCAATCCTCCATTTATAATCCACCTCTAAATATTAACTTCTATTTCACATTACCTCTCACAGTTCTGTGCCCAGCAAGGATTCTGACATTGAATGGATCTTGACATCACTGCCTACAGCTATTTTCAGAACTTGTTGCTGCAAGAGTGTTGCTATAGCATTGAGAAAATTGTTTTTGTGTATTAGCTGACCACTTGTTGCACACCACCTCCAGTCACAAGGCTTGCAGAAATCTCTATCTGTGGATTGCAGTTAGATACGCCCCCATCACATCAGTGAAATGTGCCAGGAGTAGCGTAAAGTCTCCCCATGTTACAGTCCATGAACGCTGAAAGGGAATGAAAAAAAATTGCTGTCAAGAATACAAATGAAGCTGAGATATACTTGCATTAGCACATTGTGAGGTTATCAAGCTGGGCATGACTAAGCATGTTTTCTAGTAGGTATCACTTTACATAACTGCAGGTGTAAAAGGCCAAACAGGAACTGTGATAGTGAAGGCACTGGGTAAATGTCAGGCTACTCTACTGCATTATCAATAACCTTTAACAATTGCATTTTGCACTTTAGCTGTACACACCTTTTGTCATTATATTTTCATATTATATATTTTTACACAAAAAACTAAATTAAATGTACATCCAATAGTTGTTTGAAGCATGCTGAGACCGTAAAGGGACATCCACACATAAAAAGACTAGCAGCATTAAAGCAACTAGATATTGTGGATTTTCAGTGAAATTCAGTGACTTGTAGCAAAAAAGGGCACAATAGCATCTAAAAAAGAAAAGTGGGCAGGTCCTGAATTGAACTTTTCTTATCTTTAAAGGAAGCACTTGTAGAAACTACCAATGTAAGTAAGGGATACAGATGACTGACCTGACAGGATGTAAATACATTAAAGGCTTACCTGTACAGGATTAGCTGGAGTTTCCAGTAGCAATCAAACATGATACAAAGCTGTTAAAATAACAAATATAAGATACCTGCATGTTACACATATCAGAACAGTACACTTATCGCCTGTTGGCAAACCAACCTTCTTGCTGTTTATCTACCATAAAACAAGCACACAACATTAGCATAATGTTAGTGTTAAATTAACAGGAGCAAGTCAGTACAAACAAACAAACAAAACAAAACTACTACTGGCTAGCCTACATGAGCCATGAGCAATCCCACTCTGGGGTACACAAAAAAATCCTTTCTTTGGGGTCCAAAAGGGTAAAACTGCTATGGGCTAATATAATATGATTTACATTCTGACAATATAATCAAACGTAGCAAAAACCTAGAAAAAAAAAATAGTCAGGCAGCAAAAGGAAAGCATTTATTTACTGTCACACAGGCTATTCCTATAGTGATATGAGATGGAAACAATAAAACAGACACAAATAGCAAACATAGGGCAAGTGTGAGGCCTATTAAAACTATACAGGTTTTTCTGGGGTTAAACTTTCATTATTAGAAGTTCTGACTCGTTCACAAAGTAAGAAACAGATATAAAAGCGATAAGATATGACAAAACAAACATCATAATGCAGTAGTACCACCTGAATTGGAACTAACACCACACACATATTGATGACTAAAAACATACAAAAAAAGTGTGAATTTTTTTAATATGCACAAGTAACTCTTTGACTTCTCCTTCTCTCCATTAGCCTGGCTAGGTTAAAGCAAGAAGTAGCAACAGGGAATCCACTATACAAGCAGCCTTCTTATATCTATTAGCAGCTCTAATGCCTTCTACCTTTACTGCACTGAAGCCAAATTGACAATGTGTCTCATCAGCTCTCAGTTGCTCAGTCATTAACCTTGCTATTGTGTCTCAAAAGCACAAACACTGCATTCACTGTGACTAGCAGTTGTACATAGGCAGATGAGTTTACACCTGCTCTGTTTTGAAGAGATCAAAATATAAAAGGATAAATAGATTAAATAAACCATTCCAACCTCTCAGTACTGCATATTCAAAAATAATCAGATTAAAGTCCTTAAGAAAAACTATTAGTGGGATAATTGGGAAAGAGCACTGTGGAATTTGTAGGTAGGAAACCATTTGACTTGGTGACCTGCCTACAGGGGAGTCTTCCCAATGGTCTGATCACCTGCTATTCTTATTTCCTATGTACTTTTTAAGTACTTCTTGTTGTTGTTATGCTAATCTGTTATTGGTCAAATAATGTCTAATGATGTTCCACGTCCTTAACCAATTAAAAACAGAAACACAGTATTGAATGTGATTCTTTCAATGGCGGTTTCCAAATGGTTAGCATTTGCATTGGGTAATGCAGCATTTAGCTTGCTGTAAAAGAGTTAGAGAGCAGATGTGCTCTGCTTGGTCACATTAGGTCTGTTGAGTGAAACAGGGAATATGTCCTGCAGTTATATTATCCTTTCTTCTTCTTTTTTTTTTTTAAAATAGTATCGTAATAACTATGACTGAGTTTTTGGCCCAAATGTGGTCAGAATTGACAGTTTTTCATGTTCTTGGCTGATGAGTTCCACATTACATAGGTCACATGTCAGGTGTGGTGTAGCATTCAGGCCACATTTGGCCCACACAAGTGCCATTAGTGGTCTCAAATATGTGTGTAATATCTGGGAAAGAAAACAGGCACCCTGTAATTTTCTCTGAAAGACTGGATGTAACAGCCAGGAGACATGGCAGCTATGAAGAGACGTAACATGAAAAGTGAGTAGAATCCACTCATGCTTGATTTTTGCTTTGTCTGTTATAATTGTAGGTTATACATTTTTATATTTTAAATCAGGATGTTGCTGAAAAATTACCATTATAATATAGTGTGCGCTGCATCACACCTCTTTTAACTAAAAGGTTTAATAGCATACAAGCAGCACAGAAGCTTTTAGGAAATCTTGTGGTATTTTGTTTTACTGATAAAGTTTTTGTCAAACATAAGTAGATGTAGCCAGTTTGTGTTAAATAACATGACCCTGAAGGGCTGGTTTTCCTCCTCAATTGTCACCGCCACATATCGGCACACACCTACTCATGTGTTTCAAACTGTAAACATGCATGCATTGACATAAAAGTTCTGATGCAGTTTGATGCAAAATGTCACTGGGTTTTCTGAGAAGGGTTTGTAGTGAGACAAACAAATGCACTTTCACATAATCAGAATCAACTTTATATGCCAAAAATCTGTAGACATACAAGGAATTAGGCTCTGTCCTTTTTTTTCTTTGCACTAAATATAAACAGAGAAGACAAATTGTCACAATGAGCTGTGTGGCTGGCAGTGGTAGGACCCAAGTGCAGGACTCCAAGACGAAACATTTGCTGGCAACACAAACTTGGCAATACAAAGAACAAAACTCAAACTAGGAGGGTTTAACTAGACTGGGAATACATGGCGTGGCATGACATAACCTGACGATACAAGACGAGGGATACACACACAACTAACGTGGAGGACGCAACAACTGGCAGGGAAAAACACAGGGCTTAAATACATACTGAGATGATTAGGGAATGCGAAACAGGAGGGAGACACAGCTGGGGAATATGCAGGCATGATGAGGTATGGGGAAGCAACACAGAAAACCCTCATCCAAAGACTATGGATATAACAAACACAAGATCACAAATCATAATAATAATCAGAACTAACAGTTCATCACTTAAACATAAAGCACTGGGTCTGTGGCCCAGTGCCGTGACACAAATAGACAGTACAGACAATAGCAGCATGACATACACAATAACAACATGTATAAAATCTAAAGAAGTTGGGATAAATGATAATTATAAGTGGTTACTATATATATAGTATATATATGGGAACTTCACAGGTAAGTATGGTAGTATATAATTTAGATATGTACAATAAAGAGCATATACGGCATGTTTTGGTATGGTGGATGTTTTAAAAGAGACGATATGTGAGTGATGTGTTCATCAGAGTGAAGGGCTGTGGAAACTTGTACAGACGTCTGTTTCTTTTGGTGTGTAGTGCACTGTGGCTGTCACTCTGATGTACTCCTTTCTAATACTGTCTAATCCTGTCCATTCTGGTCACTGTCAATGAATGTTTTATAATTCGTCACCTCTCCTCTTAACCTAGCTCAACAACTCTTTCCCATATCTTCATGGTATGGTTTGTCAAGTTTATCTCACTGTAGTTACTACAACTCTCCACATCACCTTTGTTGATAATCTGTACAAGTACACTGGATTGTGGTAAACAGTGTGGTTAAAAAGTCATCTACCCCCACAGGTATGTCATATAAAACAACCACCTTTCCACTCAGTTCAACAAAACTAATATGCTGCTCTTCCTGATTGACTATAAAAAAAAATTCCCCTCTCGCCCCTGCGGGCGATCTCCTATCCTTCAAGGCACCCTCTTGGGTCCACACGTGCCTATTCATCTTAGCCGCTATGATGCCTGGCAGGCAGGTTATTGGACCAGTCCCTTCTGGGGGTCCTTGAGGATCAGGACTGTCCCGCCTTCAGATAGCCATTCTGGGTGTCTCTCATTGACTTCATGGAGTGTTCATAGCGTGCAGAGCGTGAGTGTAGATCAGCTAGTTAGTCTTGGTAATGGTCACAGTAGTGCTGCATTCACATTATCTAGGAGATCCTCAGAGGGTACTTCACGTAGTGTTGGGAACCAGCTACGGAGAGTCCTGGTTTCAAGCTTTGCCATGATCCTCTCACACTCAACGATCCTTCTTCCAGTGCACTTGGGGCTTGGTACCCAATCTTGGGTGGGGATTATGATATCCCCCCCCTGACCTTTCATCCTGGCTCCCCCTTGCTGTAGCATTTGTGTTGTACCTCCTCAATCTCTAGCTGTGAGAGCAGTTCTTTCTTCTGAACACTGAGCTGTGTGATGGAAATTTCTTTTGTTTTATGTACTGGTCACATGTTTTAGTAATGTCACTTTTGGGTCACTCAGTTGTACATATGTGGGATAACATTCAGCTTCAACTTTATTCCAGACACAGTTAGGCATTGTGAGACAGTTGGAGACACCCAGTGGGGGGGATTCAACTGGTGGTAAAGCCTTTTGTTCTTATGTGTCTCAGGAAGGGCAGGGAGCAATCTTTAGGTGACACTGTAAGAGGAGATAGAGTTGTAAACTCTCTCTCCTTCTGGAGGGGGTCAAGGGTGTGGACAACAGTCCAGCTTTGTCCTGACTGGTAGGATTTCTGGATGTCAGCCACTTCTCCAATCTGAATGACATTTCAATGTCCTTGCTGTATATCCTGGTGGTGTGGATCAGTAAATCAATGTCTCGTTCACTCTTGGTATACAACTTGATGTCATCCATGTGGAGGAGGTGGTTGACGATTGCTCCGTTCCACAGTTGGTATCCGTAGCCAGTCTTTTCAATCATCTGACTGAGGGGGTTCAGGCCAATGCAGAAATTCAGTGGGGACAGCGCATCTCCTTGGTAGATCCCGCACTTGATGCTGACTTCTGCTATGGACTTAAAGTTGACCTATAGTGTTGTATGCCTCCCGATGAAGCACCTTAGGATCCTGTTGATCTTGTACAATTCTAGGCATTTCAGGATCCAGGTGTGGGGCATCGAGTCATAGGCCTTCTTGCAATCAATCCAGGCAGTGCACAGGTTGGTCAGCCTGTCAGGCAACTGCTCTGTCTACCAGTAGCTGAAGAAAAAGAAGAAGAAGAAGAAAAAGAAGAAGAAGTAGAAGAAGAAGAATCCTTTAATTGTCCCACAAGGGGAAATTTGGCTGTGACAGCAGCCAGAAAGACACATATACAAACAAACAGTACACAGGACACAGAACAGAAACATACACAATTTTTACATATTTACATCAAGGACAATGGTGACCAAAAACAGAGTACTGTACAGTTATTAAATAAAATTAAATTAAATACAGATAAGAAAAACCCAGATTGTAGTGTGAATCGGTGGCTAAAATAGTGCAAGTTACAGGGCTGATGTAAACCTCTATGTTTATTGGGAGCAGTTTTGATTGTACAGTCTGACAGCTGCAGGGAGGAAGGACCTGCGGGAAACGCTCCTTCATGCATCTAGGATGCAGCAGTCTGTCACTGAAGGAGCTCTGCAGTTCAGCAACATTTACATGCATGGGGTGGAAGACTCTGTCCATCAGAGATGTTATTTTGGCCAGAGTCCTTCTGTCTCCCACCACCTGCACTGGGTCCAGGGTGCATCCCAGTACAGAGCTGGCCTTCCTGATGAGTTTATCCAACCTCTTCCTCTCAGCTGCCGATAAACTGCTGCTCCAACATACAACACTGTAAAAAATGACAGATGCCACCACAGAGTCATAGAAGGTCTTTAAAAGCGCTCCCTGGACTCCGAATGACCTCAGCCGCCTCAGCAGGTAGAGTCTGCTCTGACTCTTCCTGTAAAGAGCATCAGTGTTGTGGCTCCAGTCCAGTTTATTATTCAGGTGAACACCCGGGTACCTATAAGAGTCCACTATCTCAATGTCCACTCCCTGGATGTTCACCGGTGTCAGTGTGGTGGGTCTG
>VUQG01022999.1:0-19358 GCA_015106755.1 Etia nguti | reverse complement strand
AATACATTACAAAATACATTTTGGGGCATGTATTCTGTAATCTGTAGTGGAATACATTTTAAAAGTAACCTTCCCAACACTGATACTGAGGAATGGAGATGGGAGAAGATGTAACAGATGGCCTCTATGGCTTACTTTACTAGCAGGTGGAGAGTGCCTAGAGGGGAGGCAGAGTTAGCCGGGTGTGTCCAGATGGAATGAGAGTGAGCCGAGAATCGAACCTGAATGGCCCAGTAATCCAGGATTGCAGTGGCAGGAGGGTGGGCAGGCGAGGAGTCGAGAGTCCATGAACATGAATCAGCTGTTAGAGATTCCAGGGGTGACCGGCATCCAGGTGAGTGAAAGGACCTGCACAGGATGAGTATGATGGATCCAAGAGACACGAAAAATCACAAGAAGCAAAGTTGGCCTATTACTAACACAGGTTAGCAGACAAACTGGCGAAGAATAGTTGCGGGCGCTGGTCTTATAAACTACTGGCTGAATATGCCAGATAACAAACAGGTGAGCGTGACAGGTGGGTTAATGAGGGCTCTGCCCAGAGGTGGAACTGTGGAAAAACACAGCCACAAACCTGGACCAGGACACAAACTCTGCAAACTAGTCTGACATAGTGAATGTTTGCAAAGTTATACACCATACAAAATGCTGTACCGTTCAGTGACCTCACAGCATGATTTAATTAACAAGGAGCCCGATTCTAAAATACTAGCAAAATTCCTAAAATACCCACAAAGTATGTGTTTTGCCAATGTTTAACTTGGGGTGGCTTGTCGAGGAGTCTAACTTTTTCTCTCATTTAAACAGCTAGCAAATTACTTGGCAGAAATGTACACTGCAATACAAGGTCTTGTCTATCAAATGCACGCTTATTGATGTATCTGGAGGAATTTGATATTGTATATGTTCCTCAAAAAAGTAAAAAGGGGACCCCTGGCTTTTCAGTGAGTGGACATCCCACTCGACCTACTGAGCCATCATTGAGTTACCAGCAGTTTATTTTTTGCTCTTGCCCTATTGGTTCTGTAGTATTGGTAAGCCTGTATGTTGGACTAACATGCTTTCATTTGATTACAAAAAGCTCTTTTCTTACATCTTTAAACAAACAACAAACATAAACCTTAATTGTGAAGGTAGCAGAAATATGAAATATTGTGTGAAATATTGTATAGTATATAGTAATATATAGTGTGAAATATTACCAATGTGCTGGATACAATTTTCTTACTAGTGTTGAAATCCTCTCATCTCCCTGGGATCCTATAAAGTCCTTTCTTGTTGGCTTTTTAATTGTTCAGATATGTAACAGCTCCCCACACTAAACCTGTCCGATTGTTGAGGGTTTCTTTTTTGAAGAAAAGCTCATTTTAGCTCAACTCGGTAGCCCATTATAATTACTCAGCCACACAAACTGTGAGGTGCTTGTGAAGACGTTAGAGTAAATAGTGATTATTAGAAAGGTCTGATAATGACAGGAATGTGTGTGACTTCCAGAGTGTTCAGCAAATTGCTTGAAAGAAAAGAGAGACAGGAGTGCGCCGTCCTTCATTATCATTAGTAGCAGTGTCTGATGTGCTGCGGATTGTCCAGTGGTGCATATAATCGAGGCTGTCTGTACACTCAGACTTGCATCTAAGAGTGACTGAATAGCTTAGCAAGACTTTGGTTTTATAGCAGAGATGTTGCAGGCTGGTGGATCCTGTTAAATATGCATCACGGTTCATCGGACAGTACGCTGTCAGGCTGTGAGCTCAACTGGGCCATTTGTGAAATCTTTGAACAGAAGGTCAAAACGGTTGAGAAAACAGAGCAGATTTGGTGGTGCGTGATTCTGACATCTTGTAGTTTTGGACTATGCATACACACATGCAGGCATATACAAATGCTTTGGATATGGGTAGCTGTAACATCGGTTGCAGATGTACTGTTGTCTATAATAAAATTTTTATTTGACTTTTGGGCTATATATCCAGATACGATTTTGTTTTTGTTAAATATAACCTGTGGTATTCTTGTCCTTTGAAACTAGCACTGGGTGAAATTTCAATACTACTCAAATAAAAACGACATGAAATGTCTATATTAGCATTTTGCTTTATATGGTGAAACAGCACTGTAGCTGTTATGCAGCTGAAATTAATAGAGCCTATTCAACAGAAAATAGCTTCTTAAACTCTTTTGCACGTGGGACCAACTCAAAGGTTCAAAATACCACATGAGTTTTCATTTATATCTTTCTCACTGTAGCAAACATTCCAAGGCCAAGAACATCTCTACTAACAAATACCAAGTTGTGATAACACAACACAGTCAACCAAATATTTAACCTCAAATCACTTAATCAAAAGTATGAAAGATATGTACCTATTTCCTAGAAATATTGAATGGAAGCTGCTTTACTCTTCTGGCGTCCGAGGCAATGAAGTTAGATCCACTGTATGCATTGCATTTTTTCTTTTCTGGAAGTGATACAAGGCGAGAGAATTGGAATACATAAAAAGACGGTAGTAGGTCTGAAAAGTTTTGGTACAGTGCTCTCTGTGCCAGTTATAATCTGGACTAAAGAAATTTAAATAACTCCAAAAATTAACACACATTCTTGGGAACACAAATTCAACTGCAGGCCACGCTTACATTCTGTGGGAGACCAAAAATATTTAAATTAGGTTTTTGGTTCAGCACCCACTTTCAGACTAATTTCAGCTGTTGATTGTCAGCAATTTCCAACAACCACTCCTCAACCAGTTGGGGAATACACATTTTTCCCTTTTCACCTTTTCACCTTTTTTCAGCTGTTACGTGCTCGCAAAAGGTTCACCACAGTGGCTGGATGTGCATGTCTGATTTGGCACAGATTTTAATGCTGGATTCCCTACCTGATGCAACCTAATGCAGCCAGACGCGCAAATTACTTTACTTCCAAATATAATAATATCCCACCTCTCCTTCAGAAAAAGGGTGGAAAGGCTAATCCCTAAAGCATCAATACCACCAATAACAAAGACTTCTTTTGACTTTCCGACTGCACGGTAATAAAATACTGGCTCAGGTCTGACTACAGGTAATGGCATCACTAGATTAGCCCAAAGGTATTGCGACTCTGTGGATATCTCTCATTGACTTTGAGTGTTGTCCAGCTTTTAATCTTAGCTTTGATCTGTTTCTTTGAAGCTGAATTAACGCAGCACATATGATTTTCTGTCTGTATACTAAAACTGTTCAAGCTTTGAGGGATGATAACCTGCAATCTTCTTTGTTTTGAAATAACATTACAAAGGTCATGAAAGGAAAAAAGAACAAAAGCAAGGGGAAAAAGGAAGGGAAGAGTAGCTGAAACAATGGAAATCAGTCCCATCTTGAAAGAGCGATAATTTTTGATGTAAAAGTAAATTACACTATGAATCAAATTCAAAAAAGAGAACAGGAGACCGATATTTCTCCCAGAGCACTTTAATTTGTGGGATAAGGTTAGATAATAATTAAATGCAATGCAATTGCAATTTGAGGCCTTGGCTTAAGTCAGTCTAAATCAGAACTTTCTTTTGAGGTAAAGCAAAGATAAAACCTTACTTCAAATTATGTTTCAGTGTTATGTGTAATCTCTTCCTGAAAAATTGGGTATGAGAGTTAAATACAGCAAGATTTCACATGGATAGGAGGTGAGCTATGAGATTAGGTGGAAACTGATTGGATAACAAGCTGTCAGCGCTGCCTAAAATGTATCGCAGATCAACTCAGGATAAATGGCCAAGCACATCCGATGTTCCAGCTCGCAAATGACTGAAAACACCTCATTAAAAGATGCTCAAAATTTCCAACTGTGTGAGTACAGATGGGCAAAATTATCCGGCGCTTGCTCACTTTCACACATAGCCACACAAATGCATGCACGCATTTATTTATTTATTATTATTTTTATAATTTGCTGATGCACAATTATAATGGGTGGGTGAGATACAAAGGAGCCCTATTATTACGTTATTGAAGTGTTGCTGAATTTCTTCTGCCTGTGCTTTATCTTTTACTTTTTTCATTAAAAAAGGACCATCATTACAGCAG
This sequence comes from Etia nguti, assembly GCA_015106755.1. Lineage (NCBI taxonomy): Eukaryota > Metazoa > Chordata > Actinopteri > Cichliformes > Cichlidae > Etia > Etia nguti. The sequence continues at coordinate 15,299 of VUQG01022999.1, read as the reverse complement.
TGTCCTGGGTTTTTGCCATTTAAATAGTAATAACATTAACCCGACTAGGAGGTGTATATTGTGATTACATGAAAGCACTTTATGTAATTCCCCTTCTTTTTATGTAGAATTCTTCTTTTTGACACCATCTTTTCTAGCTGTTTTCTAAGAAGTCAATAAGGAAACAAACAAACGAACAAAAAGAATTGTTGTTTTAATTATTTTAATACAGCTTTTTGTTTAGTTTGTTCTTTCTCTGTAGGTCTGGAGCACTCTCAACATATAGTAGACTGATTGCATTTTAGATGCTGTAAAGCCTGAAGCCAAATTGGTTCATGTGATCTTGGTAAAACACTACAATATTCAATTCAAAGAAACACTGCAAAGAAACTGTCTGTAATAGTTACAAGATGCTATTATCTTCAATGTTTCAAACTGTACAGCCACACAAAGATGTACAATAGAGAATTTTTTTCCCGACCCCTCCGACAGTGTAGAAGTCAGAGTTGTCGACTGAAGGCCAAAAAATGCCAAACAGATTTGCTTTATGGCATTCATTGTGATTGTGATTATAAGGCTTCTCCATGTGAGTGTCTAAAAGTGGGTGTGGGGAGTCCCGGCCCTGCTCCCCAGGACCTGAAGCAGGCATGGAGGAGACTCAGGCCCCACACATCCAGAGGCCCCCCAGAGCATGAGAACCCCAGGAGGTTTGTGTGCCCGTCAAACAGCTGCCGGGAGCGAACCAGCACACACCCGACAGCCCTGAACACCGAGAACCACCAATGCATCGGCGGTTGGGTTGGGGACACCAGCCTCTGGCAGGGAAGCGTGGCCTGGGGAAATAGGCCCCCACACCTGGGGGAGCATGAGGTGGAGTCTAAGACCTAACCTGACACATAGATATAGACAAACAGGCACACACGGACATAAGCATGCATTCCCTAAGGCACACATACACAAACACTTACACACTTGACCAACATGGAGACACACAGAAATGGACACCTTACACACACTCACACTCCCCATACACACTCTATACTACCAGGTCCAGGCACAAATACTCCCAGAGGAGTAATCAGGCCCCAGACCCAGGAGATCGTCCCCTTCAGTCTGGGGTGAAGACAAGCAGATCGCCCCGGCACCCGCAGCAGCAGAGCAGCCCACCAGCCCAGACCCTCATCAGATGGCCAGCTCCTCCTCCTCATCATCATCATCTTTATTTATAAAGCACTTTAAAACAAACACAGCTGGAACAAAATAATAAAATTACATAAGATACAAATAAAAGTCTCCACCCGGCACACGAGGGCACAGAATAGGAGGCCCTCCCCTGCACCTCAGTGATGCAACCTGCATCCCTTCGTGTGTGTTGGTGTGATGGAGCGGGAGGAGGGAAGTACTTAGGGATCGAGAGGAAAGGTAGATCCCTGGCTGCAGGGTGATCTCCTCAAAAGTAGAGAGCACCTGCAAAAGATGGCAGAAACCTCCTTGCCAGCAAAAGGGGACCCCCGGTTTGACCAATGCACCGAAAGCTCCCCAGGTCCGGGTCTCAGTGCATGCACCAAACTACAGCCCCAGCAACACACCAGTCAAGACCCAAGCCCCCTAGGCCCAGCCAGAAACGCTAGCGCCCCAGAAACTCATCCTCAAGCTCTCTCCCTAACCTCCCTCTAGTCTCAAAAAGAAGAATTTTAAGATTTCTCTTTATATCAGGAAAAAAAATAATTAAAAATAAATAAATAAAAATATGCATTCTGAAATAATTATATTGGTAGTTCAGTAAAAAGGGTAAGAACTGTAAGTTGAAAGCATTACATTTTCATAGTTTTCAGTAGAAAAGCAGTTAGAAAAAAAAAAGTCCAAAAAATGTTCTCAACCTTTTCGTGACCAAACAATGCTACCCCACAAACAATAAGTTATTTCAAAGTTATTTAAAAAAAAAAAAAAATTCATTTTCGAAGCAGATTTTTAAAGAAGGTCGCTCTATTTGGTGTGGTCTAAACATTTTAGGGGTATGTGAAGAGGTCCTTTTGTGGGGCTTTTCAAGTTCACTAATTTAATCTCAGGGTTTCTGCTGAGGTTTTTTGTTTATGTATTAGGAAACCTTGAGGACCCAGCAAGGCTTCCAGGCCCACTTTTTGTCTACTTTCAGACAAGACCACAAGTCCACACTGAGCACCTTTATGTGGATGTTTACTTCACATAGAAGAGGGATTAAAAAACATTCTCTGATTTCTATATTTTCTATAACATGGACTTCGTATTAAATATTTCCATAATAATTTGCTATATAAATAAAAATCTCATTTCATAATATTGTCATACCTGTCATGGTCCGGGTGAATGCAGGGTTTTTCCATTCTGCTGGGCTCCACCTTCGGGTGGAGACTCCACTCTAACTGCAATCAAGTCACCAGCACTTAAGACCAGCACTCACAACAGACCTCTGCCAGATCTTCAGCTAACTCATGTTAGTGCCACGCCATCAAGCTCTCGTTACACTCCCTTCATCGTGGTGGTCCACCTGCCTGCCTCCCTGCCAGAGCTGTTGGACCAAATACATTCTGGACTCTCTCTGGATCACTACTCATCCGGACCCCTTGGACACCCTCGTCCCACATCTCCTTCACCTGCAAAGCATAAGCCATTACCATCATAGTTTAACCAACCGGCTGTGATTCACTGGAATTCCTCTGACTGCCTGAATCTTCTCATTATAGTGACTCTGTGTACCTCCACCCGGGCCGCTGCCCCTCTTTCCCCTCCCCAGGATCCGTTCGTGAACTTTTGCATCTAGCCATAGCACACAGTTTGGGTTTCATGTTTCATAGTTTTGTCTCATAGTTTTCTCCTTCATAGTTCATAGTTCATAGCCTTCAGAATTTATTGCATTGTAATTACATTAGTTACTGTAAATAAAGCACTGTATTCACGTCAGTTTTGCCTCCCTCTGTGTCTGCACTTGAGTCCACACACTTCAGGTCAATCAGACTCCACTCCACATGCTTTAAATCTCACTGCTCATCTGTTATTCTCCCTTGTAGACACCTTCGTACAACCCACCTCCTCCCCAGCTCCAGCTCTCCCTTGTTAATCGGGCTCCATCCAAGCCTCCATCTCCACCACCAGCATCTAGAGTCAAGGGGTCCTTTCCTAATCCTTATCTCCGCTGGGATTCCATCTCCTCATTCCAGTGATGGGCCATCGGAGTCTAATCGCCAAATACCTTAATTGAATTCTGTATATCAATAAATCATGTTCCTTCTAATGATCTCACCTTATTGAACTTATTTATCTTATACTGGACATCAGTCCTCTGCCTTAGTTCATGTTATGTCTGAAACACACTTAAGTCCTGTTCCTCTCCATTACTTTCTTATGATTGGGTGCTTCACACAAACAAAATATTTGAACAGCATTTGTGCAGGGCATCTGTGCTTGCAGTCAGAGCTGTGGTCATGATATGATCATAACAGGGATGACAGAAAATACAAAAAACAACTTAATTATGCCTTTAGATATGCACCCATTTTCAGGTGTAGCACAATCACTGGCAGTATACACACAGAATTTAAAAAATCATCAAGAAAGTGAGAGAAAGGCAAAAAGAACATCAGGTATCACACAGGTTGCCTGCATCCTGAAGTGCAGCTGAACAGACCCGGCTACACACTGCATCAACAAATGTAGCTCCCGTCGTACCAACACATGCCACGGCACATTGAAACCAGTAGGCTCCCTCTGCTGCTCTCACTTCCTTTCCCCTCATGCCTCCACCCACACACAAAAAACACATTGTAGGACCATTCAAGCAGCAGGCTGTTCTGCCAACCACTGGCAGTGTGGGTAACATCTGTGCGTTTTCACGGTCCAGCTTCATTATACAATCTGTATACCGCATGGGAATCAGTCACAGAGCATAGAAAAGATAAGATTGTGCCTATTCGTGCCACTGCCATGTGGCACTTGAACACAACAACTGCTGCTTGCTTAAAGCAGTATGCCAGTTATAGCCTTGAGGCCGAAATGGCATTTTAAACCTTGCCCTTCTCCCTTCTGTTGGTCAAGCATTTGTCACTTATCTTGATGAGCTGTCTGCCTTGTAATGGCATCAAGCCGTGACCGAGGGAGCCAGCGTGTAAAGCCACCACATGTGAAGAAGCAAATGACAAGAGGTAATTTTAACCACAAAGAAAAAGAAGAAGAAGAAAAAAAACTTACTTTTTCTGCATTTGACTTTTTCCTTGATGTTTTAGCCAGCAGAAAAAAAAATGCATATTTTGGAGAGCAATAAGACAGTATCACTTATTAGAAGACTGTATTTTTGATTCTTAGCTGAGGGCTGGTACTTCCCTTCCAAATTAAAGTAACAGTTTTTAGAATAAATAGATTTAAAATTATGTTTGCTTTTAAGACTCCAAAGCCCACCTCTTTTTTGCTTTTTTTTTTTTTTCCTGCACTGAAAGTTGAAAAAATGACTTGTTAATCAGAGCGTCCACATTTTGTGTGTGATAATGAAAATAAAAGAGCAGAAAAAATTCAGTAAAAATAAACTTTTAACTAAACATGCACACATGTCCTCATGTAGGTTTCATTTTAGATAAGTTGCTCATGTAACTTGATTAAGATTAACATGATAAACATTTTAATTTTGAGAGGAAAGCTGAAAAGTTGTGAAATTAATTGAACTTCTTTGGAGAAAAAAGACAAAGGTTAATCACATTTTCATGGATATTAGTTAAAAATAAATTACAGGCCAGCGATAAGAGCTGTTAATGGATGCTGTAACATCTATTCCTTTATTTTAACATTTCATATTAGAGGAAACCAAAATCCAGCTGGAACACTCCAGCTCTCCAAAATGATGTCACTTATTCTATAAATGTATTATGACTGCACAGAACATGAGGTAACTTTTAAGAAACGCACAGACCCAGAGTATGCAATTCAGTTGCTGCTGCTCTGACCAACCGTAGATCAAATTCAGGGGTAACCACGACAGCCGATATTAGATTCCCCTTTCATTTTATCAGATCTACTGAACCCCTTGAGGTTTTTCTTATGGCTTCTGATCTCATATGTTTTATGGCATCAGGGATTAAAGAAACAGTGAGAAGAGAGCAGGAAAAAATATGTATTGTAATTGTACTTACATTTTTGAGTGTTTTAAATGGTTTTAAGCTGACTTTATCTCCTGGCAGGATTTTTCATTCACTTACTTCATTCTCTTTAGTCTATTTATTCATATTAGTGAAGTTATAATGATCACAAACATTGTGCAGTATAGAGGTGAGGACTCAAATGCAAGAGATCATAGATAATGTTGCATGTATTTCATTACTTTTCAAGTTCTGTTTGTGCTTTGAGGAAAGAAATACAATAAAAAGTTGCTTCCACTTTTATGGCAGTGCTGGATTATGGTAATGTTTTTATAATGCATGTGTCTTCATAGTTCTTGCATGTGCTGGATACTATGTGCCATGGGGTGCTGGAATTTATTACAAACTTTCAAGTTCTTACCCAGCGTTGGATGTTGTATGCTCAGTCTTTCTTAACTGATGAACTGAAGTGTATGAATTTTGACTTAAATGACTTGAATGCTGTTAATTTAGACCGCACATGTTTTGCCTAGCACTACCTCTACACAAAAGAATAGCTTTTTAAAAATGTTTTGGGGATCATTTGTGCCAAAATTCATACATTTTGATTGTTTTGTATGTTACTCTTATATGTCTATGCAACTGCTGTTGATTGTAAAGCTGTCTGCCCCGGTCAGGTCAATTTTGTAAAATTATAATAATTATAAAATAATAATATGAATTAAAACATAGAGGAACCTACGCAAACAACTCCACAAAGAAGAACACTCAAAGAGTAAACAGAGCAAGGCACAAAAGAAAAGCTACCAAAGTAAACAGAAAATAAACAGCCAACCAACAAAAAAGCATGGAAATATTCAAATATTTGATTTTTTTTTTTTATTATAAATAAGTTAAAAAAAATATGAATAAACAAATTCAGAGGGATCACGGTATAAAGTGTACAGAAAAGCAAAAGGGATTAAAAATGAGGACACCAAGGGGACAAATAATAATAAAATTGAGATAATATCTGACTATAACAAAAATATTAAAAAAAGAAATTAAACAGGAAACAAAATCTCAGTCACATCACAAGAATAAGAATCCAAGTCAGTTATCATGAGCATAATTAATATATTTTTATTCATATTTTCATGATGAATACCAAAGTCTAAAACTGCATTCAAGGTGAAAATCTTGAATGTGAACTTACTCTTGTGCTGCTATCATCCCAGTATCTATTTCCAAAAAATACAAGCAAATCTGTCAAATTTTATGGTAAAGAAATAAATAGTGAATTTATAGTGAACCTTATAGAAGGTCAGAAAAGACGAAGACAGTTGTGAACACTTCTTCAGATAATCATCATATTGCCATACAGGTTGCTAACCAGGGATACCAGAGAAGGTTCAATGCAGCCAGGATTTCTTTGCATTCACTGTTTTGACCAAACCGAGAATCCCTGTCAGAGATAATGGGAATCAAAATCTCTGTTAAGCCATGTAACCTAATTCCTGAGGAGGTTATGGGTTTAGCAGTTACCGTAGTGATTAGCAGGTAAAAAAAAAAGAGAGGCACTTAAATGCTCAAAAAAACTCTGACTTTAAGTTTGAAATAGTTTGCTAACCGATTAACCTGACTTCTTAGTTCAGACCTCTGGGTTTAGAAATGAGTGAGATTCAGAATTCATTGTTAGTGCATCACATTTAAAGCATGGTATCTGTGCTCCAATAACCATTACAAAAGGCTGTACTTCTGAAGAAACCAGGTCCATGTGCTGCAATGCAATCATAACCAGACATTTTAAAAACAAAATAACAGAATGCAGAATTATTTCTTCACTACAAATGAAAATCGGCCAAGGCAACATTTTTGTGCCTTTTATACATTAAAGAGAAATATAGGATGACTTAGGAGGAAGGTATAAGTCCAAACATCAGCGTTGGATGACCAATAATGACCAACACTTTTTCCTTGAAAACATCAACGTTATGGTTGTAGCTCCTTAACCTTTGGAACAGCCTTCCTCAGCCTAGCAGGCTGACTGAAACTGTGGTTTGGTTTTAAATGACTGCTAAAAACTAATTTATGCTGTAATGAATAAAAGACTTTGTGTTTGCATGCATGAATATGTACACCTATTTAATGTGTTTTTATCCAAACTGGGAAGCACTTAGTGTGTGTTAAAAAAAAAAAAAGCTATATAAACAAATAAAATTAAAGTTAATTCATCAGAGCTAAACTCAAGAATTGGCCTTTAATGGTGGTAAAGACCGTTAAAGCCCAATATCAACATCTGATTCCACTCTTTCACTTTAGACTTTGGCATTCATCATGAAAATAAGAATAAAAATATATTAATTATGCTCATGACATATGCTTATCTTCTTGTTCTTCCTTTGGCTGCTTTGGGGGTTGGCACAGCGGATCGTCTGCTGCCATGTCTCCCTATCTCTGGCATCCTCTTCTGTCGCACCAGCTCTTTGCATGTTCACCTTCACTATATCCACCTTCCATTCTTCTTTGTGGTTTTCCTCTTTTCCTTCTGCCTGGCAGCTCCATATTCAGCTCGTTTGCTCAATATATCCACTATCTCTCCAGTGCAGATGTTCAAACCATGTTAGTCTTGCCTCTCTACTTTTATCTCCAAAATGCTCAACCTGAGCTGTCCCTCTGATTTGCTCATTTTTAATCCTGTCTATTCTGGCCACTCAGAAACCGTAGCATCTTCAGCTCTGCGACCTGTCTTCTTGTCAGTGTTAACATCTCACTACCTTCTTGCAAACCTTCCCTTTCCCTCTTGCTGCTCTTATTCTGTCACAACTTACCCCTAACACCTTACCCCTGTCCACCCCTTTACCCTGCGTGCATTCTCTTCTTCATCTCTCGTGTACTTTCAGTTGCATTGAGTGGTTGACTTCAGGTATTTACACTCATCCTCTTTCACTATCTCTTCTCTCTCATTCACATGTGTGTTCTGTCTTGCTTCTTCCAGAGCATACCTCCATCTTTCCAGGCTCTCTTCCATCTGCTCTCTACTTTCAATGCAGATCGCAATGTCATCTGCAAACATCACAGTTCACAGAGGCCTCAAGAGGTCCTCAAGAAAGGCTCAGAGCAGATCTTTATTGTAGTCTCATCACAACCTTGAACCCATTTGTCACTCCTACCTCCCCACTGTCTCACTGTCCTCGTACCTGTCCTGCACCATCCTCACATGCTTCTCTGTCACTCATTACTTCCTCATGCAGTACCACAGTTCCTGTTTTGGCACCCTATCATCTGCTCTGAACCACAAAGAGACAGTGAAGCTGCTTCTGATCTTCTCTATATTTCTCCATCAATAGTGGCTCAATATGGTATGACTCATCAGCTTTATTCCTCTGTAGCTACTACAGTTGTGTATTTCACCATGGTTCTTTTAAATTGGTACCACTGCACTTCTTCTCCATTATCCAGGCATCCTCTCATTCTCCATGATTGTGTTAAACAATCTGGTTAGTGTATATATTCCTCATTGTTTATGACTGATTCCACACTGATGTTTTCTACAGATATGTTTTTTTTAATGATCTAGCAGTTTGATACAGATACAGCCACTTAAAATGGCCACCTCATCAGTGACAGGACCATACTGAAATCCTGAACGAATGCTGGCAGATGGGTAACCGTAATAATATCCCCCACCTGTGATGTGGACAGTACAAACATGAGTAGTAATGCCCCTAACCAGAATTTAGGAAAACCATTGTTAATGTCTTGTGTATCCACCAGGGGGAGCAGTGTGGCGGCGCATTCCTTTACAGGCTTGCTAGGAACAATATGCATATGTGCCAGAAATATGTGGCGCTTTATTCTAAACATTTCGAGGGATTAATAAGGTCAGTGAAACATTGCTGTAGGAAAGAACATGAAACTCTGGCACTGTGCTTAAAACTATTGTTAATTCTCTCCATTTACGAGTTCCAAATAAATTAACAGTCATAGCGACAAATATCACAGTCCTGCCTGCTTACTCAAGTTGTCTGCTGCTTATTATATCACTTTTGTGATTCATTTTTAATACTGTGGTTAAAAAATTTTGTGCTGTGAAAGAGACAATCCAAATGCAACAATGGGTATATGTCCCACAAGTAAGTGTCCAACCTTCAGTATTTATTTATTTATTTAGATAGTTGTAAGTGCAAAAACTCCGCGAGCTGACAGGTAGGCGAGAATTAACAGTCAACAGTGTTCAACCTGGTCTTAATGAACAACTATACAAACAGCGCTCTCAGCCCCCACAGAATAAGCGTTTTTTTTTTTAAACTAAGCAGTTTAGATTATTCCGACTGATACCTATTTTAGATATTTTCTATATCATTTCTTGTGATTGTTCAGTCAAAGCATCATCATCATCATCATATGACCCCTCAACCTGAATGTAGGGAATAAACCATGTAAAATTTATAGGAAACTGCAGGTACTATCTGAATCCTGAGGACGAATAAATAAATAAACACTTTAATAACATAATTTGTTTATATATATATATATATATATATATATATATATATATATATATATATATATATAGTTTTACAAATAATGGATGAATTGCATAATTTTCAAATGCAGTAAATTGCCCGCTGTGAACTACCTGCATTTTTTTTTTAACTCTCCTTCAGTGCTCTGCACATCTCTGATAAATAACTGCAGTAATTTTAAGGCCAAAATCAACTTTTACAGACAGGTAAGAGAGCGCAGACTATCATTAGCATCACAGCAAATTCTTCTGTCACACATTATGTGATTGTTCAAACAGCTCTCCGACCCCCCCACAGAAGTCCAACGACTTCCAAAAACCACCCCAAATATCCTCTCTGTCCTATCACTGTGATTTTAACACATGTAAACGTTATTCCAGAAATCACTGACAGAAAGTATTTACAGAACACTGTTATAAAAACAATCCTTTTCTTTTTTCTTCCTTCCTTTATTACAAAGTTCAAACGAGGGATTTTTGCTTTACTCATTTTAGTGCTTGTTGTTCAGCGGCTGTGCTTCATTTGCATATCATCACCTCTTAACGATGGTGAAATAAGAGCCTTCTACAGACAAGCAGCAACCATCCATCTCTGTCTGTCTGTGAAACCATCTTAGTGAATGCCATTGACGTGTTTTGTTCTTTAATAAAATTAACCAGGAAAGATTTTTAGATTTTTACATTACTGTTAAAATCCAATTTTAAAAGTAGGCACCAAAGATACTAAAATTGGTGTTAAGACATGTGCAAAGTTTGCGACATCATGTTGAATTTGTAACATGATATTTTTAACATGTAACTTAAAAATATTTAGAGAAACAGTTTTCAGCGCAAAGCTGCATTCATGAAAAAACATGACATCAAAATATCTATCTTTTTTTTTTTTTATCTTGGTGTAACTGTGAGAGCATGTACTCTCCAAAACAAATTGAAGGTTTCCACAGAAGCAACAAAAACTGAATATTAAGTAGGAAAACCTTACATTTATGGAATTAACATAGTAGTATAGTTTGCATTTTTTGGTAGTCTTCTAATGTCCCGTTTTTGGGACGGCACCATGAGGTTGCTTCTGTTTGCTCAGTAATGTCCCAAGATTCTATAGACAGCATCCAAGCCCCCATAAAACTCAGCCCAAACAGCTGATGAGTAACACACCCACGCACATCCATCAAGTGAACAGTAGTCTAATACACTTTAATTGCATCTATTTATTAGATTAGATTGAAATGGACGAATGAAGAACTGTTTACTTAAAGTAGTTTTGGTGATTTGCAGTGTAAAATGTCTGAATGGTCAAATGGACTGTAAAGTTTTATCCATTTAATTTACATTTTTAAAACATAACTTTAAGTTTTTATATTTTAATGGCTGAAGAGGTTTATCAAAAGAATGTGATATTCAATTCAGCACCAATTCAAAACAGTGGCCTCAATGTGCTTTATATCTTAAGGTAAGGTACTTATAGAATCATCTTTAGCTAATTATCCAAGTCAAAGTCTAAGGAGCTTGGAAAGAAAAGCATCTGGACTTCTTTAAGTTTCCTTGAAGACATTTCACCTTCATCCAAGAAGCTTCTTCAGTCAAATGGTGGAGAGTCCCAGATTTTTAAGCCCTATGGGAGTGTCCCTAAGATGGTCATGGACCCCCTATTGATCCTCTGCCTAATCACATGAGCCAAGGTGTGAAAACAGGTGTGGGTCACAATCAGCCAAGGTTTCGGATGAACTCATTGTGAGACCTTGCCCCCCAGCCTATCATGTGACTTACTGAGGTCAAATGGCCCAAGATGTGAGTGGGCGTTCTGGGAAGGATCTCAAAACTGGATTGTAGATGGCAGACAGTTGGTGTCGTAAACCACACCCTCTGTTCAAAGATGGTCGTTCACAGTGGACATAGATGGCTTCTTTCACTCCTCTTTCAAACCATCTGTCTTCTCTGTCCAAAATGTGAACATCATCGAAAGAGTGACCTTTGTCCATAAGGTGAAGATGAACACTTGAGTGTTGTCCTGTCAAGGTAGCTCTTTTGCCTGTGATTATGGCAGAGGATCAATAGGGGGCCCATGACCCTCTTAGGCACATTCCCACTAGGGCTTGAAAATCTGGGACTCTGCACCATTTGTTCTTAAAACTGAAGAAGCTTCTCAGATGAGATTTGAAACGTCTTCAAGCAACTTAATCAAGTCCTTTTCTTTCCAAGCTCCTTGATCCTGGATGACTGAGATCCTTCACAGACATATCCAAGTCAAAGTTCTTTGCCTTTTCTGTTAAAAAAGCGCCATCTCTTGGTGAGACTTTCCAATTGAGTGAAAGGGGCGTGTTTATAGTGGAAAATAAATGCACCCGAAGGAAAGAAAGTGGGACTCCCAGTGACTGTCAGCCAGCTGACCTATGGCTGACGTCTGGCTGAAAGCGGCAGAGTGGCTATATCTGTACCTAGTGACTCACCAGACCTTTACTACAGTAATGCAGTGAGTCCAGTGAGTGTACAGTAGTTTTAATGGTCCACACTTCAAAATGACCAAGAATAAATCTGTGTGGGTTGTTAATCAATATCAGCGTCTCATTGATTGCGTTGCTAGTTTCTAAGGTTGCATGCCCTTGAAACTAATTTTCTGGCTCAGGCTGTTTTCTGAACAAAACATTCCCTGCTTTATACACCCTGCCACAAGCACTCATATTTTTAACTGTTCAACAGAATGGGACAGCACTAAGTAAACAAATATGTCCAAATAGCAGTCCCAGTCTTAAAAACATTTCATGTTCATCCATCTAACCGTCTATTTTTGAAATCACTTATCCTCTTAAAGCGTGCAGGAACACGAGTTGATCTGGGAGCACAACGGTTGAGAGGTTTGCACCCTGCGTAGGTGATCAGTACACTTTTATAACACTGATCTGAGGATGTTCACCGAAGATACTGGTGTCGAAGTTTAAATTATGGTTTACCAACACCAGGTGTTCACATTTCCAGATACTTTGTCAAAGCTGCTGGTGTGTCTTGATTACGCATAAAGATGCACTTTGGTTGCAGCATTAGTAAGTCAGGACTGTCACTCCCAACTCCTCATTTGTCTTTTCAAAGAGTTACTGGTTAAAACGGCTGGATTTTCACCCACACCACAGCATTTTCATAACTCTAAAAAGTAATTTTCTGTGAAAAAATTAAACGTAAACGTAAAATCTAAACAGTAAGTGGAAAACAGTGGAACCAAATGTAAAACACGACGGTCCAAATCTGACACAAACCATGGGCTGTGATGTATGTCGAGTCTATTCTTCCAGGCTTTTTTATTGGTGGCCAGTGTTGCAGTGCAGTGGTGCATCAAGCCATCGATGCTGAAAGAAGACCTTGTACATAGTTGAGACATTGGTGGCACTGAAAACAGTATCACGTGGCATCAAGGGATAAGACGCTACCATCAGTAATCAGAATCAGACATATTGTTATAATGACTTATTGACACTAAAACCTTTAACCAGATAAGGCAGAGAAACCTTATGTTACTCTTTAAAGTAGGTTGTTCAGCTTTTAAAATATATTTTATCTTCAATAGTTTGGGCTTGCTCTTGCATTTTCAATCTCCACTCCTACTCAGGTCATGATCAAAGATCAAAAAGAGTACCTCACTTGCAGAATCACCACCAGAACTTGCCCATCTCAATGTTTCCGTTTTGTTGAATAGATTGTAAGAATGTCAATTTTCTGAAACCAGCCCAAGAGGAAAAAATATGCCAGGCTTAAAGGAGTCTGACTGAGTTACTGGACAGCTGCCCAGGTGGAAATCCTACCAGCACACCCAGCCAACCATGAAGTCACAGGTCTAAGAATGTCAAGAAAATTAATACAGTTAAAGACATAAGACGTGGCAGGAACAAAAGTCATTGCTCAAAGGTCATTTTCCCCCCAAGTAAATACTTGGTGTGGCACATAACTCTCATTATTCACATCTATGTGCATGAATTCACAGAGTAAAGTGATTCCTTTTACACAGAAAATTATTTGATGGCAGTAAGGTCTTGGATCTCTCCTTTGACACAAAACAATTGTTCCTTGGGTACCATAGTGGTTCTGAATAAAGATGTTTTTAAATCACTGGCTAAAATGATTAAGCATTAAACAGAAAACATGTAGATGAGGAAGAAGTAAACATGAAAGAGTGAGGCTGAATGAAGAGAGAGATTTAAGATAGAGCAGTTGGGTAAAGCAGAGCAGAAGAAAGAGAAATAAAAAGTCTGCTCGAAGCCGAGTACTATAATGAGACAGCTGGGGGCCCACAGAAAATGACAAACCAGGAAGAGAAGGAGTGAAAGCGATGGCCAATGCAAAAAAAGACAGCGGAAATAAGCAGTAGAAATAGAGCAAGCGACTGGATGGCAGCAAAATAGGCGTAGATTCTAAGCGGATAGGCGATAAGAGGCGAGACAAAGTAAGAAGCAGGCAGAGAGGTTTTGTTGGAGCAGCTCGTTACTGCTGAGCCAACTCATGCTCTCTTGTCATCTCCAAGAGCTAATTGGCACCTCCAGTGTGAAAACCCAAGCCTGTGTACTCATTCTCACAGACATGCTGCACACAAACACGCAGTCCCATGCCTGCACACATACAGACTCGCAGGGGGTAGAAAAATAATCTAAACACCTCACAGAAAAACCCTTTACCTTACTTTAAGAAGCTATAATGAATAACAAAGAAAATAACTGACAGGGTGGTGTAAGAGATTGCTGCATCAATACGAGTGATGTTCCCATCACTGTGTTGTCTTTCTCTTTATAAGGACACTGGTCACAGTAAATGGTTGTTTTTTTACTATGTACACATATAAACCGGTACCCATGTTTATATTGTCCATTTAAATTTAAGACAAGAGAGTTAACAGGTCATGAAGCATGCCTCTTGTTGCAATGGGTATAAGGAAAAATGTGAAATATACACGCTTCCTTGGAACCAATAAAAAAAAATATTGCAAAATTCACCCCATAGTATTATATTATGATTGAGAACAATATTAATACTTGTATACAGCTATCACATTCAAATACTTCAAATATGTTGTTTACTTCTATTGACCACTCTTGGTGACGACTATTTGTGTCTCATGTATCTACGTTAGTACGTTTGAATGAAGCATCAGATGGAGAACTAAGAAAGCATTTTTCCACTTCTTTTTTGTTGTTGTGTTCACTTTTGACAACACATTATATCCTTTGATAAGAATAAGCAGACACGCAATGCAAGCAAGAAATATAATGTTTGATTTTTTTTCTCACAAGCTTCGAACATAAAAATGACCATTTCTGGATTTCTGGATTTCTTGATTTTTTTTTTAAACAATTTGTTGAATAATTGAAGGTTCCTAGTATGTAACTTTTTTCTCACTAACAAAACAAAACAAAACACCCAGCTCGCCCCTGCGGGCGGTTTATCCTTCAAGCTCGGGTCCTCTACCAGAGGCCTGGGAGCTTGAGGGTCCTGCGCAGTATCTTAGCTGTTCCCAGGACTGTGCTCTTCTGGACAGAGATCTCCGATGTTGTTCCTGGGATCTGCTGGAGCCACTCGCCTAGCTTGGGAGTCACCGCACCTAGTGCTCCGATTACCCCTGGGACTACCATTACCTTCACCCTCCACATCCTCTCGAGCTCTTCTCTGAGCCCTTGGTATTTCTCCAGCTTCTCGTGTTCCTTCTTTCTGATGTTGCTGTCATTCGGTATCGC